>JAHLSL010013030.1:72254-92908 GCA_025920805.1 Petroica traversi
ACACTTTTATATGTTTACTAGACTATCACGCAGCAAGGGCATCTCCATAATTGGTTCATAGCTCAAATGCACGCGCCTACAGCTAAGCCTAATTGGTCATCACGCACAGTGCTCGTGGTGGGGTGTGCGAACATCTGTGATTCTGTTATCTGGCTCTGTAACCTGTGTTGTACATTCTTCTTGTAACTCTTTCCCTGTTCAAGGACACTGAGGCCCATCTGCTTCTCCTACTCCTTGAGCTACGTGCAGGATGTGCAGGCTTGGATTGTCCAGTCCTGTCAAATAATCTCCATGCCCATTCTCTAACAGAAAACCTTCTACATCCTTCTTTTGCCAGAGAAGTCCAAATTTATTTGGATTACCTTAAACCTTTCTTCTAAACCTATTCAGCGTCCAAACCCAGGTAACAAACAAGTTATACAAAACCATACAGCAATGCTAAAGCAGACAGCAAAGTAATTTAGCCTACCAGATACTTCAGCAAAAAATAATTATCTCCAAATAATTGCACTGCAGGAAGAAAACAAACCCTGAGGCTTTGATTCAGAAAGGGCACCACAAGCCAAGGAGAGTTTTAACAACTGCCTAGGTTTAGGCATGTCTTTTAATACCACCAATTTCACTGAGATTGAAATGTTAATTTATGTCTGTTGAATTTTTAAAGTGCTTTCCTGGACCTGGGCCAAAGGAAATGGGTGCTGCTTGCAGCTTGCCCTGAAGAACCAGAGTATTTCATTCTGAACACTAATGATTAAAACAATTAGACCAGTTCCTAAAGATATTGCTGCAGTGAGAAAATGCCTTTCCATCACCATTCTTTTTTTAAAGAGGGCTCAGACAGATAAAGTTTTCCTCTACACGCTCTACTGCCATAGGCAGACTTTTGTCAGATGATTTGGACATGTCTGAGTGGTTTAGATCACTTAGAGAACCTCTGTTAAAGGTATTAGGAAAAGCAGGTTCAATATAAATGTGCAAAAGGGTGATGAGGTTCAGTGGCAGGGTTCACTCTGGTAACTGCTACATGGATGATGCACAGAGGAAAATCTGTCTAGAATCAATGTAGAATGATTTACACAGGCACCATGGAAGTCAAAGGCTAAGGGAGGCCCTGCTGCTGAGTCATGGGGTTCAGACTTGGGCAGGGGTTTATGCCTGAAGGATTTAGCAGCACCTAACTGCTGACTAATTTAACATCTGTGAAATGATTCAATTCCTAGAAGCACAGCAGGAATTTAATTCTAGATCTAAGATGGCAATATCCATACTATACTTCCCATAGGGGATTTAAATCAATTCACACACATAGAGGTACATACATGCATATACAAATATGTCCAAGGGTACCTATTAAAGATCTCCCTTGAGTTCAGTGAATTCATCAAATGCTTTTGCACTTCTCAAGAGGCAAAGGTTGAGCTTCGAGGAGCAGGAGCATCAGCCCAGGCCCAGATCTGTATATCTTGAGCCGAAGCTCACGATTCAAATTTTCCCTTCTTTTCTGTTAAAGAAATTATTTTATTACATGTTTTGTTTCAATAAAGTTTGGGGCTTTTTAAGGCTGGAAGGAGTAGAAGAATATAGAAACTACATATGCAAAGGTACATAATTTTATGGACAACAATTTATTACACAGTAAGAAAAAAGAATAAGTTTTTATACAAATTAGGAAACTGACAAAGTATTAGCTAAATATTAAACTCCTAGACCATGTCTCAAGCTATAATCTGATTTAGAAGTCAACTGCACAGAATAGTTAATGCAGGTACATCTCATTCATTAATAGGTATGGCACTATTTAACACCCTGCAGGAGAAAACAGAAATTCAAGTTCATGTACAGGTTACTTCAAGCATGGCTGTCATCCTGGAAATAGCTATATCCATTTACTTATATTTACCTTTCAGCACAGAGCATCCTGAAGATCACCAAATCTAGTTAAAGATGCATTAACATGCTCATCTCAAAAGTTTTATGGCCACACCATCACTTCCCTCAGTGTCCATCCAGCATGTTGCCAGGCCACCAGATCATAGCATTCTCCACTGGAGATTGTAACTGCCTTGTCTGCCTCAATAACATTTACTTACTTTATTTTTATGATGGGGATCTTAATTAAAGTAATTAAACCCTACTTCTCAATATTACCAGTGCAGGAGAGGCTACTATCCTTTCTGAAAAATCCCTTTGATTTTGGTTTTCTCACACCCCAGTATTTTCAAAGCATTAAGACTTTCAAAGACCTAATAAAAGATCACTTTTCTTGTGATCTTTCTTTCATTCCTCTTGCCCATTCACTTTTAGCCCTCAGCATGTCTGTGAGACTGGCCATACAATACCTTGCTTACTATGAGCAGGCACTCACCCTCATCTTTCCAATTAGTGTTCTTCCAGAACATGAAAAACCAGATATCAAATGAGCAAAAATCTTAAGAGTGTTATGTAAAAGGAAAAAAAATAATAAGAACAATCCACCACAGTATGATTCTGTGACTTTGCTCCCTCTGATAATGTGTAGTTCTCTTAAAAACAAAAGTGATGTCAGTTTGCTGGCTCTTCAGGTTTTGGGTTCCTTGCAATCCATCTCAGATGCTGCCAGATACTGGCCATCTGACCTTCAGAGAGGCAAATGCAGTCAGAGCTGCTTTTTGGCTACATCCAAGGCACTGGAACATCAGTGACTGATCCTAACACATGATGGCCAAAGAACAGAATAGGAAACTGAGCAGTTCAGACTTTTCCCTGTATCAAACAACAAATAGTAGGTAAAAAAAAAAATAAATCATGCATTTTCATAGATTCCTAAATCTATTGGTCCAGTTTGTGTCTCTTAAGATATGAAAAATTTTTCATCACAACCTCATTCCCAGCACCTCCTCTAGACTCTCCAAGGCCTTGTCCAGAAGTCTCCAAACTCCAGAAAATGGAAAGGCAGTGTGAAGGCCCCTCTGTTCAAGGATGCCAGTCTGGTCTATTCCAAACACATCCCAGCTATTGCTGTTCAGAGAAGTTAAGGCTGTCAGAGAGGAAGAATTCCAGTTCAACAGTATCATCAGTGGTCTCTACTGGTACATTACTCTTTTCCACAGTGGGTGAATAATGCTGTACTTCATGTCTTGAAGCCAATGTCCTGGAAGTTCCATTGCAGGAACATGCCTCTGGTTGTGATAGTGGCTGAGCAAGCACAGTTTGGGTGGTAAACACCTGGGCAGGAACTGGGTTGGCAATGACTAGGGATGTAGTATTCAGCTGCCTCTGGACTCGATTCTACTGGGTTATGAAAAGAATAACCAGACATGCAACAGGTCTGGGGACAGTTCTTGGTTTTGAATCCATGGTAAAGGCCTAATTTAGCAATAAGGGGCTTCCCAACATTAACTTCCTTTCTTTCATCCATTGTATCTTCTATTCCTGAATACTCATAGTGCAAGCAAACAGTGAAGATCAAGTGTTCCTGTGAAAGTGGAAAGAGGGGGAGAGAAAAAGTTATACTTCATCTCCAAATAAACATTACAGGAAATGCTAGAGAGGCTCCGGTCTCCTGGAGAAGCAGAGTGACCTTTTTAGGAGCTTGAGACGCACAATGGGCAGGCCTTGTTTCCTGAGGTCCTCTTTTGGCCACTACTTGTTCACTGAACATTCTGTATTTCCAGAAGCACTTGTGTTACCTCAACTGCCAAAAGCACTGAAGAAGCGATGCCAGGCTGTGTCTGGCACAGATGTTCATGACACAAAGATACAGGGACACTTAGCAGTTCCCCAGTCTGCTGAAGTGAGAACCTTTCAAAAACTGCGTGCCCAGGAGCACAGGCTGATGATACACAACACTTTCATCTACTAATGACTTTGTAAGAAGCAGCTCTGCTTCAGGTCATGTTCTTCCTAAAAAGCATAGGAACACCCTCAGAGCATGCAATAGGTGATCTGCACAAAAATAACCATCTCGGCCAAGTTCAGCATGGGCCTGGAAAATACAAAGGGCCTTGTATGCCGGTTTCAGGATTGCATATGTATCAATTCCCTGCCTTTCACTCTTCAGCTGTGAAATTAAAGTCACTGAACTGTGTTATTATCCATTCTTTCCTTCCAAAGAACTTACTACATTAACAATACACAACCACCTCAACACAACTGCAAAGTAACATAATTAGTGTCAGTAAACTTGTAATGAATAGTATATACTAACCCTTAATTTTTGCAGTGAACTCAGCCTGGTGTAGAGGCAGTGTTTGGGAAGGTCCTTTGATACTAAATAGCTTCCATTTTCCTCAGGAATTCCTTTATTTGCCTCTTTAGGATCTACATCCAAGTCCTGTTGCAAGAAAAAAAAATTAATTGACAATACAGAATTTGTAGATCATAAAATAGTATTTCTTTCACTTTGAGAAACTGTAGCACTTTAGACCCATTTTATTATACAAGATGCAGCTTGATATGGGTGGAACAGAAAATTTTCAATTTCAGTGGAGTAAGATCACAAGACAGCAGCAGGAAGCACTTACAAGTGGGAAGTCTGTGATGTGGGCTCTGCAAGCTGTGATTTCAGGGGGCTTCTTTACTATCCGTGTATAGATTATCATGACATTGGAGAACTCGGCTGCAAATCCCAACTGAATCTGAACACCACACTGGAATTCAAGGGACATACTTCCTGGAAGCACTGCCAGTAAATAACATGTTGTTATTTAGCATATGCATTTTTCTTTGTCAATCATTTAACAAACAAGAATTAAGTGCTTGGTATCACAAATAAACATCTGCATCTATGAAAGAGTCTTCCTATATGATGAGTGGTATTAGAATTTCCATCCCTGACCCTCTGCCCCAACTGACAAAGAAATTTAACAATGTACTCCGACAACTTTAGGTGCAAAAGGCAAAAAGGTCTTAAACCCCACTGCTCTTCTTAAAAGGCTAGGAAGCCTGGAACACATCTCAGTCTTATTTTATTTTTCTTAGTTGTCTGCATTGAACGCTTCTTTTCATCATGCACATTTACCATACAGTTCACCTGGCTATTATAGGTGATGATTTTAGAATAAGATCAATGACACCTTACAAATGTCACTGCTAGACACACAGTACTGGGAGACTGTCCCAGATGGTAGACAACCCGTAAGTCTCCCCTCCAGTGTCTTAAATATACTGAATATACATGAATTCTACACGTCACCTTGTTCATTACTATCTCATCTAGGGGTAAACCCCAACACAAAAACTTCCAACTGAACATAGTAATGAAAATAGCTATAACCTTGAATTTCCTCCATTTCCATTCAATAGTACATTCTCTCCCTTCTCCCATCATGGCAGTAGGATCATCTAAAAGCAGACTGTACTGTACCATGAGCTTTGGCCCACTGCAGGTTCTGTGCCAGGGACTCTGCAGAAGATGTGCTTTGTTGAACGGGATCAATTAATGCCCTTTTCTCTGACAAGCTGCTGCTGATCTCCAGGGCTTGCTTGCCTTTGGTAAGGGGACACTTGCCCATATCTAAAAAGAAGATGCAGAGAGGTTCTTTCAAATTTGATGCTGCTGGAATTCCAACTGAATTAAGTACCTTTCTGCAATGTGTGGTTACTGTGGTTATGCCAGAGCCAGCACATCCATCAACAGCTGCAGTTTTACAAGTATTCCTTGCTCAGCTCTTCCTTCCCTGAAAGCCAAGAAGCTTTGCAGAGCCCCAAGGGGTCACACGTGGCCTGCCAACAATATCCCTGTTCCTCAGAGCCAGTCTAAGCAGCATCACAGCTCTGGCTGGGAAGGTCCGAATTAGTGTGACTAATTTCAAGAATGTGAGTAATTCCATTGGAGGAGATTATTCTAAGGAACTGGGGGCAATGGGAGTATTTTAGGTTTAGATACAAGGGCCCAATACTGATTATTTAACAGCATCACTAATGACCCATGTGTCAGGACAGAGTTCAAAACTTAGCAAGTTTGCAGATGATTAAAAAATGAGAGGAGTGGCTGATACCCTGCAAGACTGTACTCTTCAGAGGGTCCTGGACAGGCTGTGGAATTGGGCAGAGAGGAATGTCATGAAGTCCAGTACCAGGGAACATCAAGCTCTGTCCCCAGGCAGGAATAATCCCTTGCACAGGTCCGCAAAGTCCCTTACTCAGCTCTGCAATGTAGGACCTTGGGGACCTGGTGGCCACCAAGCTGACTATGAGCCAGCACTGCACTCTTGTGGCAAAGGCACAGCAGGAACCACGGTGCCAGCAGGCTGCAGCCTTTTCCATGGGGGCTGTTTCCATGGAACACTTAACGGGAACACTCCTCTGGCTCTGTCTGCACAGCACTTGTGTACTCCCCGACACCCAGCATCTGGGAATACACACAGCAGTGCTTGTCACACTGCCTGATAAGTCAATCTTTCCCTGCACTCTTGAACAGAACACAAAGCTCTGCAACCTGCAGCTGCCCCAGGCTGCTGAACCCAAAGCAGAGCTGGACTGATGCACCTACATACACCAGTCTGACACTTGGTGTCAGTTCTGTGTCAGTTCTGACCAGTTCTGTGCTTGGAGCAGATGTTTGCAAAGCAGCAGTACGCTTTCCCTCCACCCTTTTCACTTCAGTGTTTCTCCCATCAACTCAAAAATACAATCACTGACCCAGGCAAATTAACATAGTGCATTGCCCTTTTTACTGCACTTAGAGAACAAATCGTTATCATTGCTATAGCACTCTGAGGCAAGTAGGATTGTGTTAATTGTTTAAATGAACATGCAAACGACTGGACTACCACAAGCAGCTGGCACCACAGGACAGAAGAGCAGTTTTGTGGATGGACAATTCAAAGCTCTGTGCAGAAAGTTACTCAGAACAAATAAGGTTCACTGAAGAGACAAGTATAAAACTGGACACTATTAAAGAAGCTCAGCATCAGGAATGCTGCTAATATGCTTCCCAATAGCACCTGCTATTTGAACAAAACACAAGAAAGAATTTTAAGTAGTGTACCACATTCACCATGTGGAAAGACATGAATGCAAAGTTGTTTTCAGTAATGCAGGCTGAGGAGACTGTTAGTGCAGTAAGCTGGAGTTCACCTTCTGCAACCTCATCAAGCAGAACAGTGATCTTCTTGTCTTCTAACAAACGGTCCTTAAGGAACTTCATGAAGATTCCATTGGCCAACCCCAGCTGCTGAATTTCAAAAGCTTCTGCTCCTTGGCACCTGTGAGATCATCAGGAGCGAACAAGGAAAAAACACTGAAAAACCTGCATGATTAAGAGTAAATTTATATTGGGAACATGGGAAAGAAACTCTACAATTTAAAAACCAGGTTGTGTCCAAGGTCAAGCTGCTCTTTGTGTTCCCTGATGGAAGTTTCTTTTAAAATGATATCACAGACTAGACCTGTTCATCAAACTGCTCATATGAGGAGCTTAAATTTATTATAGACTACTTTAGTAAAGCTCCTGACTACTAGTCAGCAGTTTTTGCACTTGAAAAGTGACCAAGGTTACTGGCCCACAGGACAGTTCTGAAAAAGATCAGATTTACAATCTCAGTCATTTCTGGGCCAAAGAAGAAAAGCTTCCATACATTGCATATCCAAAAACAATGTTGGCTGTAACCTTCAGAGCATCCAAGATAAGAATTGTGTCATCATATTCATTTCTGTAATAAATGGAAACACAAGAAAGTAAAATAATAATTTGAGATCTAATAATGGCAACAAATTCAAAATACAAAAAAAAAGCAAAGTTCGGAACCAGTAATTTGTTTCACTCCTACAAGTCTGGAATGAATCCTCATTGCTAAAATACAAAAGTCAGCACCATCAACACTCTGCCTGAGCGGAGTGTAAAGACAGAGGCACCATGCATTACCCAGAGAAAGGCATGCTGTAGTAACCAGTACAGTTTGGCTGCAATCTCTGCAAAACACAATTCTGATATCCACTCATTTTAGGTTATTTCAAAAATGGCAGGATTTTACAACTTTTTTCCCCCCAAACATGGTGTTGTTACTACAAGGCTTACGTCGATGGGTTTTCTATTTGGACAGCAGACTGCAAAGCTGAATTGGGTCTTGGGCATTTCATTAGCAGAGACATTTAGAGGCTCCACAGATACTAAAGCACCAGCAATTTTCCCTTATGAAACATTCTTCAGAGAATTGGCAAAAGTGCTGACTGAAGAGCTAATTTCAAGTGCAAGTTTAACTGATCATAGTAGTTTCTCAACATGGAAAGAACACAGTACTTTGTATAGAAAAATCCCATAAATCATAACCTCAAAATAAAGATACAACATCCTCAGAATAGAAACAAAATCCATGGCTCTGAAGAATTCTAAAATAAACACTTCACTTGAGCCCTCCTGCTAAGTGAATGTGCCTTTGATCATAGGGATTCTCTTTCCTCCCTGTAATGAAGAAGATGGATAATGATGCCAGGGGAAAGGATCCTGTTTCTTCTTAAAGATGCCCAATTTCACTTTTATCTGATCAGTCTGTTTATAATTTTAAAAAAACAACAACAAAAAAGAAATAAATGTCATTGAAATCAGGAGGCAGGTATGTACCTATGGGGAAGAAAGTCTAATTCCAGGTTCACATCTCTATCCAAGGCCACAGGCAGAAGTCTGTGGATTAATTCTACTTATGCTAAAAGCACTCAGGTGTAGGCTGTGAATTCTCAGAACCATTAACTTTTCAGTACAGTGAATTCTCAGCCTAAAGACTTCTCATCAGCAGGAGGCCCAGCTTTCTGTTAGGATCCCGAAGAGCTGAGGCCAGCTCTCATCACCCAGGAATGCAGGGGATACCTTTTGCGACACATGTCCAGCAAGAACACGTTGAGTCCCGTCTGCTTCTCCTGCATCAGCCGCAGGACGTTCTGCACGCACAGGCAGTTTGCTGAGCGGCAGGGATTTGGGGCATCAATAGGAACCATGAAACTGTTCCCATAGTTTTTGTAGCCATGGCCAGCATAGTATAACAAACCTGAGTTCACAACATGTGTGACAGTGAGCAGTGCATCAGACACTTCTGTCCATTTTAGCAGGTCAAAACCCTCATGCACAGCACTGACTGGGGGCCACGGAGTTCACTGAAGCCACTCCAAGCCCCATTAACATCAACTCCACAATACACAAACACAATAAATTAAAAGAAGCACAAAAATCACACATGCAATAGAATCAGTCAGATATTTGCATCAAACACACCAAGTTAAACACTTAAAATGCTCTAAGTAGTTATGACCTCTACAGAAAGTCTGTTATGTGTGATGTGTAACTCACAGATAGGAACAAGGAAATGTGCCAACTGTAAAACATCTTCACCACATGTGCAATTACAAAGCTCTGAGCAGCAGTAAGTCTGCAGTTTATAGACAGAAAAAAAATGCTGAAGAGTTTGGTAGGACTCCAGAGGACATCCCCATTTCTAAACTACCAACAGCTCATGTTCAGTTTATTGCAGCTATATCTCCTAGTTACAGACTCATTACTCTTCTGGGTCCACTAAACAAACAAACTCTTTGCATGCTTACCTAGCCAGAAATGATTATCCTGCCATCATGTCCCTCATGTGTCACTATGCAACAGTCTATAACATTTTAAGATTTAGAATCCTCAGTAAAACTTGCAATATTTTTGTAGGAAAAAACCAACCTGATCATGGAATTAAAGAAAATTTTTCTCAACCCTGAGAAAGGGAACTGCAAGCTAGGGCTTAGATTTTCCTTATATGAATAAAAAAGTCCAATATTAAAGTAATATAAATTTGCATGAAGATTAGATGATCTTAGAACCAATACTCTCTACTGCCATGAAATGCAGTTACCAGAATCTTGTATGATTTAGTTGAATTTTCCTACTGCGTATTCCTGGTGCTGGTTTTCCTTAATGACACAAACTGCATCTTTTGAAAAGAATTTTTATTTACCTAGTCAAAGCAGTCTATGGGTCAGATCTGCAATTAGTATATAGTGCTCAGCTGAATAAAAGTCATCAGAAATCTGACAATTTACACTGGCTGGAGATACGATATTCTTATGTTGTTACTCTTACTAAAATTTGCTGAGACATTTAAGTCAATACAACACTGGCACATTAAGAGAAAACCCAAAATAAGCCTTACCCTAACATACTAAGATGATCTACTGTTAATTTAGCTTGTGGAGGTGGGGATGTTTTCACATTTTTACTACACACAGCTACAAGAAATGAAAATATGAGGGCTACCTGAGGCTGGTGAGCTTCGAGAGAGCTAAAAATGGTATGAAGTACAATTGCATGACCTTGTGTCAAGCCCTAAGTTAAAAGAAAATTCTTAATGTGATTTCCACAGTTTGTATCTCGACAGAAATCAGGGTTATATTTGAGACTATGTATCTGAGCATATATTCTGTAAGTAATTGGACTGACTGACTACATTCCTTTTCTATCCTTGGCAAATAACTGTGCTATGTGCCAAGTACCTGCAACAGCTAATATGTTGAGCTCAAGATCAGAAATAAATCTGCACATACCTGGGGTAAGTGGAGTAAACATGTTTGGAGGGCCTCAACGGAGACTCGCGCACAACAATTTTAAGTAGGCTCAAGTTCCTCAGAGATGTCAGCATTTAAGTGATATCTGCCTCCCTCCCTCTCTCCCTCTCATTTAAAAAGAGAGCAGCCTAAATATTTTTAGCCTTTCAAACACATGGATCTGTGCTTTTACCGTGTGGAATACAATGTTAATTGAAACCTACATTTAAAACAGCACAGACTAAGACAGCAGAGGAGACAATCATCATCACTTTGTTTACTACTCATGCCCTTAAAGATCAGCATCTGAAATGCCACTTTCCTGGCAGTAAGCCAGAATAACACAACCTAGTAGGCATCAGGTTTATATGTAGCAAGGACTAAACAGCAGTAGTCACTATGCCTCTTCTATTTGAAGCTACGCCCACTAGAAAAGGCAATAAATCATTACCTATTAGTGCACTGGCAGCATATTTTATAGGCTTTAAGCCATTAACAGCCACTATGCAGAAAGAACAAAGTGATCATTTAAACTGAAGTATTTATTGCCAAACTCCACTGAAAAACTGTTCTGCTTACCTTTTATATCAACTGGCTGGAAAAGTACAACTGCAAAAATATGCCATATAAGAGCTTTCATATGGTGCTGCTGAGAAATTCATTAAAGCCCTTCAGTACTTTATTTTGTACAGTCATGTCCGCAATTACAGAGAAAAATTGAGAAGGTGCAAAAATCTCAAAGCTCACCCAAATAGACAAGCCCATCTATTTCTCAGGGAATAAAAAAAGCAAACTGCTCTCAAAAGCCTCATGTACCTTCCAGACCGAGGCTTCATGTCAGGCGGGTTTTGGCTCAGACATAAATACCCAAATGTCAGAGCAGGCAGTTCTGCACAGACAGAGCATCAGGTAACACACCCGTAAAAAAAGTCATGCGAGGAAATAAGCTGACCTTGTGTTCCAAAAAGGGATCAAATAATGTTTTCTCAAATGGACTTTTACTACAGGAATTCTGCAATTCATTAAATAGGGGACCTGGGAAAACTTTTTGCTCTCTGTCCTAAATAATTTCTGGAGTTTTTATACAATTTTAGCAAACACAATCTTAGAAAAATGACAAAATAGTTGCAGTCAGGGGAAAACGTAAGAACTTTTCTTACACTCCAAACCAGGTCACTCTTGGCCTTTTCCATGCAAGGCTTTTGCTCCATGTATCAAGTCCATCATGCTCTCCCCCACTTCTGTCTGGTGCTTTGTCCCCCAAAATCAAGTCTAGGCAAAGTACTATCAATACTATCAAACAAAATAAAAGCCTGCACTTCAGATTTAGGTGTGGTTAAAGAAAAAAGTTCAAACATTTGATCTGTTCTATAAGTAAAGGAACAATAGCATTTTAACCAAAGTCAGAGGATATGCTGGTGGGTGCCTCTAACTTATTCTTCCTGTTCTACATACATCACATTTACCCTGAAGTTTATTTTGCAGAGGCAAATACCAGATGTTTGCTACTTGATACATACAAAACTGACCTACTTCAGAAGGGATTTTACATGTTCTTACCATAAACTCCTTTGTCCAGGAGAAGCAGAAATTCATCCACTACATTTCGCATCTCAGACTTAGTAAGATCCAGCAAAGAAACAACTTTGAAATCCAGCTGCCTTAGCAAACTGGTTAAGTTATAGACATCTACCATTGGAGCCTTGAGCTGGGGATGATTACAGTAGCTCATATTTCCTATTAACAAAGCCACCTTGTCTGTGGCTGCTGAGACACACAGAGAAACAAAACATGCCACCTTTATATATTTCATGGATTCAACACCTTTAAATTTAAGGTTTTCCAAAGTGAAAAGAGTATCCAATCTCACTTCAGGCACAATATTTTATGTGATTTTACAAGTCACCCCACATCAACAACACAGCTCAACTCTCTTTTCAGCCTGAAAAAAAACTTACCTGCATGAGCACTTAAATCCCCCCTCACAATGATGAACCTGAAAGAGCCATAGAATTCTGACAGAGGCCAGCAGCCTTTCCACCTGGTTTAGAATCAACAGGACAACATGCCTGACCACTTAAGTCTACAGTGCAAATTTAAGAATGTGATTTAAAAACCTAGAAACTATTATTCATAGCACACGTGCTATCCATCTCTTTATGAGTTTCAGCTCAGAATCAAAGCATCCACATGACGGAACAGGGGAGCTGAGCTTGCAAGGATAGCATTTCCTCAGCAGATAGGATAGCAGTCCTCTCTATCAAATCATCCCAATACCACTGCCTCTAAGTGTTCAAAGGAAAGGGGTAACACACTGGCTAAGGCCTGGCCACAGGAATCTGAAGCAGCAAACTGAAACAGATGAGAAGCTGCAGATGCTTCACAGGGTCCCTAAAAATACTGGTGCCCTCAGCACAGTTTACTCCTGAAAGGGCAAGCAAGCATTCTAAACGGACTACACAAATATCCACAGCTCTCCCTCCATGGAGCTCTCTATTTGCCCCATAGGTCTTGCACTGGCAGTGTCAGTAGTAGCAATACTCAGAAAAAGCAAAATCTGCTTCCTAGATGTCACATACATACAGTCATTTCAGTACAAAACTACTTACCCACAGGTCTGTGACTTGACTCTTCTTGTGGGTCTACTTGAAATAGAAGAAAAGAGCAGCATGTCAGTCACGACAGAAAATGAACTGCATCTTCCCCACAGCCATAGGCTAGTGGCACTGCAAGAAACAGTCCTCTTTTTGTTTTGGTGGGCTTTGGGGGTGTTTTGTTGATATTGTTGTTGTTTAGCTGATTTTCTTCACCCTCTTCCGGCAAACACAGCCTGACAGGAAGTGAATAGCTAGTTCTCTAGATTAAGAAAGAACAGATGCTGAATCTCACAAACTGCACATTGGCATTTTCAGTGATATCTGAACAGTTCATCCTCTCCAAACAAAATGCAGACATGCAAGGTGGGGGGTGATTAGCAGGGATTCCCATCTGGATGTGAAAATTCTTTTGTTTTGTGCTTCACACAGGGGTGGCAGAGCCAATGCTGTGCCAAGAGAAACAGTAAGAAGTGTGCCAAAGTGATACACCTGGATAACATCACACAGGATGACGGAAGCCCTTCAGTGACTGAAACTGAGGCTGGGCAAACATAAACGTATTGGATGTCTAACCCAGGAAACTCTCTGTGGGAGTTGAGATTTTGGGAAAACTGTATCAAGCATAATCTCTTCTGGAGCAACACTATGGATCTACACTTCTATAATAAACACAGGCTTCAAATCACATTGGCTGACTCCAGCATCACTGTAAAAAATATGCCATTCAACATATAATGTGTGATAGCTAGACACCTCACATATTTTTCATCTTAATTATCTGAGAAAGCAGCAATGTGCTAAAACTGAGAGTCTCAAGAAACCACAGACAAGAAAGATAATTCCCTTTGTATCTGTGTAAGTACATGCACAGCCTTGGGTGATTTTACAAACAGCACCTCTATGATTTTCTATACGCTTCAAGTTAAATCTCTTGGAACTAGAAAGCTGTGCTGCTCTTAAGGTAATACCAGCTCCTATTCAGTTCTCAGTTACAGATAGATCCAAATGCTGTAAAGTTTATATTGCAACCCAGCGAGGCTTCAGCGACTTGTAACATAAAATGAAGATGCAAAATTAAAGTTTTCCAAAACTTATCACTTACCTGATTTCTGCAGATCACTTAAATCTTCTGTGAAGAAAAACACCAATAAAATCATAGTTTAAACAAGCAGAAACCCCATTTTATTAGTAAAACTATAAGTGTCATACCATTATTAAACAAAGCTGAACACAGAAAACAAACTACCTTTCTAAAATACTTTTGGCCTTGCATTTCTGCAAATCAAACCTTTTGTGTTTATTCCACACAGAGAAAATCCTATAGCAATACATTAAGCTGTGCTTGACACAGCATTGCAGTACAGTAGATGTAAAAACAAAAGCGGGGGGGACAGTTACTACACCTCAGTCCCACAGGCATGCAAGTAGGTTGAAGGAACAAGGAACAAGGTATCAGAATCATCCCACTGAAGAACAGATATTTGAAGGGCTGCTGAAAAAGCAACATCCTGAGCAAAAAACTTGATTTTGGGAAGTAATTTGTATCCAGAAAAACTTCAGACACAATTTTCAAACATTCTAAACTACCAGGGGTTTCACCTCTTTATTCTGAGAACACTGGAAAAGCAGGGAAAAGAAATCTCTGAAGCACCAGTGGTCTCTCAGAGCAGCCTCACGCTGTTGTACACAATCCCCTGTGCTGTAAATATTGTAGACTCTGAGATGCTCAGTAGTCAAGCAATGGTACCAACATTAAAGGTCACAATACACTTCTTCCTCCCTCTTGCAACAATGCAAAGGAGAGCAGAAATCATCCTAAGGAAGAAGCCAGAAACAGTTCTGCAGACATGGAGATGACATTGGAACTAGCTCTAACCAGCTCTCTAAGATCACCAAGGTTCCTGAACATCTCCAGATTTTCTTGCTAGGATGTTGCCTTCTGAGCTTCACCAAAGAAATCTCCAGATCTTTATATTCATTTGAATATCACAAAAGAAAGTAGCCTGGTTTTTCTCCTGTGTGCTCTGGATCATGGTGTGCAGCCAAAGAAGAGAGAAGCACATGCCAAAGAGCTATTGCATCATTCATCAGTGTTTTAAACTCAAGCTCTTAACCCACACATGCCTTTCAGCAACACACTCAACAACCTGTCATCCCCATCACTGATTTTTAAAACTGATTCACAACTTGAGGTTTACTTTACCTTCTGTGCACTCCACTGCCATAGCTTTCCTTCCTTGTGTTTTAAGGAGGGGGAAAAATTGGAAGACAAGAACTCTCAGTTAAGAGAGTTATCATACAAGTTGGAAGACAAAGGGCACTGTCAAGCTGCTCTGCAATCTAGCTCACTTTACAGCACTGTAAATCTGCATTTGCCATAACACTGTACAGTAATGATTCCTGAAGCTCAAGAGTACTAAACTAGAGTGCTTCTTATGTTAGGAAATTACACAGTAGTATTGCCAGATAGATCTGGAACCTATACAAACAGATCTGTTCCTCTTCAGTTCACTGCAAATACACATGCATTGAAATGTGTTCTATTTATTCATTCTACTTGATATGAACAATCTCACCTCTTCTGATTGCTGAAGGACTCCATGTAACAGAGTTCATGTCCCCAGCGAGGGTTAAAGTGGCTTTTAGTTGTCAAAAAGTATAAATCAGCCTGCAATCTGCTAACAAGCCACATATATGCTGGCAGGGCCAAGAAGGAATAGTACTTCTGTGCTGGTTACCATAAAAACCCAAAGCCCTAAAATTCCATTTGCTGGAAACACCGCAGGTGTTTTAACAAATGGATAAACCAAAGGTATAGACGGCATGTGTTTGGCTTAGTATTGAAAACTTTAAAAAAAATTTAATGATGTGGAAGAAATGGACAGTGGAGCTGACCGGTATGAAATAGAAACACTCCTTACCAATAATGACTTCTACCTTCTTACTGTCTTCTTCCTCCTGGTCATTGAATACATGACACCAATATGTTCCGTGATGTTCCACATTCACGTCAGTTACCTATGGAAGCATGATCACAATCATCCCAACAGACCTTCAAAAAATACCTGCATCAGGCATTTAAGACTTGCATCTAAGCCCACAGGCAAGAAAGAGTAAAAAAACCTAAAAGCACCACTTCAAATGAGCACTTTGTCAGAAGTCATCAAGGTTCTGGAGAAATTATTTTCTTCAAGGGAACTTTCTGTGGTAAACTCAAGGTAGTTCATATATTAGCTGCCAAGTCTGGCCCATTGCAGTAACTTACCGTGTAGACATTTTTGCTCCCATTTGCCAAAGGAAATCCATTTCTGAACCACTGGTAATGAGGAATTGGGTTTCCAACAGCTCCACATTCTAGTACCAAAGCATCCCCCACTGTCAGGTTTTGTGGCTGAGGCTGAATACAAATGCACAACTTCTTTTCAGGCAAACCCATTAAGCTCCCTTTAAAAAATTAAAAGGAAGTAAAAAGAAAAGGAAGTGTGAGACAACCTAAGCACAGCAACAGGGACCCAAGTGCCTTGAGGAAGCAGGAAGGCACTTTCAGAAGGTATTTTGTCACTCACCATGAGCTGTATCCTGAAGCTCACAAACTTCAAGGTGTGCCCACCGACTGAACATGAAAGAAGAAACACTGTTCACTCGGCAGATGTAAAAGCCAGAATCCTTTACACTCGCTGGACTCAAAACCAGTTCTTGAGAATCACCGTGGGGAACCTGCATCACAGGTGAACCAAAAATACTTCAATTTTGATTGATATAATCCAAACCAGGACCAAGCATTATAATATTTATTTTCAAGTCCATAACACCTCAACTCCTTCAATACCGTGAAACTTCCTGGTAGGCTGAACTTACTTGATTCCTTTATGCCCCATTCCACATTCACAGCCTCCAGGAATGAAGTGGTGTGAATATAAGGAATCACTGTTTTGTTTTAGCATGTTCATAGGATCATTATCCAGCATTTCAAAAACTTTTGGTTTTATGAGTATATACAACAATCTTCTCTCATTGTGAATAAGAGTCTTAAAATAAGGATGATCCAAAATAATTTGGTGTCATTTTCACTATTTAAAAACTCTGCATTCTCTATGAACTCTTACTTCTTTTTCCTGCTTCAACCACTGGTAATGCATAAACAGGTGTCCTGTTGCCCAGCAGCACAACTTCACCATCTGACCAGAGAGCACTGCTTGAGAGTCTGGCTGTACAACAATCTTTATACCTTTAAGACAGATTTTACACATAGGAAAGTTATGAAGAAATACAAGCCCATAATTTATATTTGCATTTAAATTGCTCTTGGAGCAAAGAACATTTCTGTCATTAAATATACTTGAAAATCATTTGTTTGTACTGTGTATGCGTACAGTTCCAATTAGTTATATTACACTGAGACATTCAAAATTATCTTCCACTACACAAAATCCATGCTCAAATCGATCAGTACTCAATGGAGCTCACAGAAGATTTAAAGTAGATCAATCAGATATTTTAGTTTAAAAGGAAATAATATGTCTCATGGTATCATAGATATCTTTTTGGAAAGATATTCCTAGTTTTAAGCATTTGCTCACTCCCAACAATGTCTTTGAGCTGTTCAGATTAAGATTAGGCCCAACCTGAGGAAGTCAAAGCAGTCAGAGTTTAAGTCCAAGAGAGTACGTTTCCTTGCTATTCCTTATGGAGTCTTATGATCTGAATCCTTGGGTTCAGCTTTATGCCTCTGACTCCTGCAGAACACAGGACTGGGGTTCTCTGCAAGGTAAAATTTTCCACTTCAAATCTTAACTGCCAGGAGAGCAACTCTGACACCACTCTGATAAGATGCAATTATTTTCTTAACCTTAAACATTCCAGATCCCAAAAACAGATCCACTGGTATAGCCAAGGTCATCAGAAGAAGGGGGGCAAGTCAACTGCAGAACAGAAAGTTTAAAAAATCATTATTTGAAGCATTCTTTGCTCTTCATGGTACAACTAGACCAGAACCAATGTAGACAACAGCCTGGAACAGAGAGCATGCCACATTTGGAAAGCACATAACCTTGCCCGCAGATCAGTGGGTTCTACCAGCACCCTCCACACACAGGATTACTCTGAAAGAGTGGAACACACCGGCAGCTACTCCAAAAAAGCTGCAGCACTTCCTTACTCCAAAATCGCTTCCTTCTACACCTAGCACTGGAGATCACAACCTCAGTTCCTCATTTAACACTTTCTCTGCTGTTTTCCACAGTTAAACTGAGTGTGTTAAGTAGTTTTTGAGCATCACAATCCTCTAACATTAACCAATACAAACAACAATTATACTATTTTAATTTAAAGGACTTGGTCTTTCCAAAACTTCCACTTCTTATTTTTAAACAAAATTTCTCCTGATTTGCATCACAAACGGCTCTTAAGAACGTAGATCAGAAAAATTCACTGGAAGGTAAGTATTTTCCACTCGTTGGAAGCATTCCAAACAAGTTTTAAGAAATCTTATCCATAATTTCTTCACAGTTTCATTTCCTCCCCTGCAGTATATTCAGCACTACGCAGTCGCTTCCTGTATGTATCATGGAATTTAACGGTTCAAAAAGGAAAACCTTCCAGCTCAATTTTGTGATTGATTACAAAGACACATAAATACTTCTTCCATTTTCCCTGGAAAATGTAGAGCGTGTCACCTTTGAAGATGGCGAAGTGACCTCTATGGTAACCAGACTTTGAAATATACCATGCTAACTCAGTATTCGTAATCTTACCTATAATCCAATTGTTATATCCTTAGCTGACTCACTGGTAAACACTTTCACTCAATGGAAGAGTGAAAAGCATTGCTACAATGCACTTGAAAAATCCCAAGATTGTAACAATGGTTCTCAGCCCATGGCTCCTTTTCACACACTGTCCAAAGAACAGGACAGCCATCAGCATGGCAAGGAGCTCACCAGTCTCATTTCCACTCCCCATTCAAAGAAAAGCTTTTTTAATTTCCCAGGAGGTTGAATTGCATTCCATCCTGAAGAAGGATCTAAGAGAGGGCCATGGTTTTGTACTACAGCAAGTAGTACTTGATCTACATGGTCCTACTTTATCTCATTGTGCTGGCCCATTTCCTAGACTTTGTGAACAACCACACTGAATCGCAGAATATGCTGAACTGCAAGGGATCCACAAGGATCCTCAAGTCCATGTGTTAGCAGAAAATAATCTAGTTCTTTCCTAAGTTAGGAAAGAACAGATCCTGGATGGACCCTTATCTGTCCAGTTAGCAAGCTGGACCAAATCCACATGCCAGAACTGCCTATATTGAACCCTTCCCTTTCACTTGGGATAAGTTACTGACACCTCTAGGCCCAAGTGCTGGTGGCACCACCTCTCTGTCCATCTCAGGTCCATAAGCATCTCCCAGATGCACAGGGTAACACCAAACCCCAGTCAGCAGATGGAATGACAACACCCAGCACACCTACACAGCCAAGTCAAGTCTGCAACAATACTGCATGAAGGCTAACTTCTAACCTCAGAATCAGATAAGTCAATTACCTTGGTAATCATCTGGATCCCAACTACCAGAACTCAAGCACAAAAGATGTTTTTAGTTACTGTAGAAAACCAGTTAGTTGAGGGTTTCCAGTCTAAAATCCAGGGCTGCAGTGAAAGCACAGCCCAGAACTGACCTGAATGGCTGAGACACTGAAGAGCCTCTGTGTGCTCCAGGGCCTGCAAGGACTCTGCCAGCTCCACCACAGTGCAGCCTCGATCCCCCAGCAGCTTCAGGAGACTCCAGCTGGGACTGCCTTCTGGTTCCAGCACCTGGAGGGAACACTGCTCCAAATCCAGAGGGCTATGGAATAATGTGAGAAAGACACGGCATAGACCTTCTTAACACTTTTTTCTCAGAAAGGACCTGGGTTAGCAATCACTTGTTGATAAATAAAAAATGTATTTTTTTTAAATAGAGATGGGAAATTCCTAGCTGATTGGAACATATTTGCAGCATTTCCTTTAAGTTTCAGGAGTTCAGAGGTTATTCAGTGACACCTCCACAGACAGAAACTGGTATTAGTGAGTTGGATGGTACAAGAGATGTGTATACCTCACGATTCTCAGTAAATGTATTAAGAAACCTTCTAATTTTCACTTTTAAAGTCTCAGTGGGAAAAGTAGTACAGCACCTTTCATTTCCATGAGCCTAATTCAGAAGCTGTAGAGGGTGAGTCAGACTCTTAACTTCAAAGTACAGGAAGATTGATTTTAAAGTTGTAAACAACTGACTGCTGGAGCCCAGCCTAACATGCCGGTTGTGCAGCGTAGTCAACTGCTCTAAACTACAGAGTTTCAACCTTGGTGTTGTCTTCACGCACTTTCAGTCACAGCGGATCCATCAACACAATTAAGGAAATAATGACAGCTACCTAAAGGGAACACAAGGTTACGTATTCCCACTAAAATCATCAGTGTTTCTTTCATTAAGTCAAAGTACCACGCAAAGCTGGGGGCGAGATACCTTCACTATGTGGAGATACTTTCACTTATCAAGTGGACTTTCAGTGTTTTACGGGATTAGAG
>JAHLSL010013030.1:93308-142351 GCA_025920805.1 Petroica traversi
AGCGGCGTCCTGAGGGGGCTGCGCCGTGGCGTCCCCTCGGCCGGCCCTGCCGACACCGTGAGGGAACAGACCGGGTGTGGTTGTACCCGTGTTGAAATGGGAGTGTTGCTTATCCGAATGCGAGGGCGAGACCTCGTGCAGCGTCCCCAGCTGGCCCTTAGGAGGCCGAAAGTGGGTGTAGAACGTTCTGATGTGTGAACCAAAGGCCACTGGACGCTGAGGGCAGGGGTCTCGCTTTGAGGAGAAACAGCTTTATCCAACTGCAGCCAGCACGGCCATGGACTCTCCTCCTTGACACAACTTCCCCCAGCCTGCAGCCACTCTCCAAGCGTACAGCGTAAGCGCCAGGCACCTCGCCTCCTTTAGCGAGGGAGAGGTGGGGCTGCTCGGGAAGAGCCTCCCAAGGAGATGTTCCCGTGAGTGATCGTCATCACTGCAACAGACCGATGATCTGAGGCGAATTCTCACCTCTCTGGTATTGCAACCTGCTCAAAGTGGACTGAAAGTGCTTAAGAAAGTAATTTTACTAACATTTTTAATCTGTGATCAAGCATTCGGGTTGCTCAGAGAGGTGGTAGATGCCCCATCCCTGGAAGTGTTCAAGGTCAGGTTGGGTGCAACTTGGTCTGGTGGAAAGTGTCCCTGTCCACGTTGGTGTTGGACTATATGACCCTTAAAGGTCTCTTCCAACCCAAACTGTTCCAATTTAAATGTGGCTGCCTCTCATTTTTTTGAGGGTTGTCTTGACTATTAGGGTCTTATATAAAACATAGATATCCTTGTTGCTATTTCTGAATGACAGTGATTGAAGGTGCTATATTTATTGCTGAACACCCATTTTCCTATCTGTCTAGATAATACAGGGAGCAAGAAGTATTTAGCACAGTAGTATCTCATAACCGGTTTTAGCTGCACATCCTGCAAAATGCTTAAGAAAAAACTTGGCACAAAAGTTGCTTTTCACCCTCTTCCAGATCCCTTGAGTTCAGGGCAGTTTGTGCAATTCATTCCATTTTCTCCTGAGTGAGATTTGTCTCCTTGGGTACCAAGAGTGGAATTACTTTCTTACTTCAGAATTCACTTATTTGAGGGATGAGAATCATTAGGTGAATTTTTGTGTAGTGATTATGAGATATGTCCACCTTTCATTTCTTTAGCCTGCTGAACCCTAACCCTAACCCTAACCCTATGGATTTTCTCATACTCAGCAGAACTTTTGTGCTTAACTTCGAGCAAGTAAGAAATTCTCAACGTGGCTAGGAGAGCAGTTAGGCACGTGCTTCAAAAAACAACCCAGCACTTTGCTATGAAAAGCTAAGGCCAACACTTCCTCTGTGTCAAGGCCATTAGGAAATTCCTATGAACTTCTATGGTAGTAGGATGTGCCCTCTCCTCACTGCCAACTCCCTGTCTGGCAGAGGTTTTCTCAGGAAGGGCCATCTGCTGCATGTAATGAAATCATCTCTCTTAAAAGTCAAACTGTTCAGTGATCAGACTCCCTATCCTGACGTCACACTCCAAAACACCACCGAAGCTGTCGGCTGGCTTGCAGCTCCCAATAATACACACAAATTCAGCCTCCTTTGTCTCCAGCAGGGAGGCCTAGCCTAGGACCAGACTGTGCCTGAACGTCCATAAAAGAGCTCAAGGGTAAGTGAGGGGTCAGGTGTTGGGACTTTGAAAATTGCTTGTTTGCTTTTTCTCCCGCGGGGAAATAGAACGCGTATCATAAAAGACAAATAAAGGGAGAAGAGCAAGTTACTTAATGCACTATATGGATATAGTAATTTATACTGATTGACCAGGAAATGGGATTTGCTATTTCCTTCTGCTAAAGAAGAAACATTTTTGCCTATCCTGATAGATCTGGGTTTTTAAAAACATGTTGCATTTAGAATTCTGCTCACTGTTTCTGAAACTACACTCTTGTACTATTTCCACCAAGTCTCAGTAAGACAAAATTGCAGAAATTGTATGAAAGCAAGCTTCCTTCTCTAAAGAATGTGTAAGTGATACCAGGTATCCTGAAAAACACATTTATCCATTCTAAATATTTATTATATGGTCTAATATCATTAGGTAAAAAGTTCCTTCATTCTTGAGAAAAAATCTGGTCATTTAGTAGCAATAAATGATTCCCAGGCTTCATGAATTGCTCAGTCTGACAGGGTCAGATGCTTGACAGATGTTAAAAATAGATTAAGACAGATCAGTGTTAAGAGTTGTACTGATTGCTTATTTTAATTACTCTATATTAAGGTGTTTGTTTGACATGTGCAGAGCCAGTCATTTATTATTCCATTTAGCTGGTGAATTATGGCTGGGGTGTTTTTATACCATGGTGCTGTTTACAGTGAGTACTGTACTAATCAAAAAGTTGTCAAAAAGCCTTGGATATTGGCAGTTGAAGAACTGCACTGTATCACAGAAATTTTGGCAAGGGCATATTTTCCAGACATCTGCTTTTTGCCCAGCCACAACTTCACTGATGTTTTTCTTACCTAGACCTTGTTAATCCAATAGACAGTGTGATAACTGGTTTAGATAATACAGTGTTTCTGCAGTTTGGTTTCTGACACTGTGCACTCTGACAAGTATGCTGCTCGAGGTGTTCCATTTGGTTGTGGTATCTCGAAGGACTTGGAGAAGAATAATGTGCTAGATTGTATTCCAGACAAAACTGAACCGGGCAGAACTCCTGTGAGGAGAAGAAATGTCCTGGTTTAGGGCAAAATTTAGGAGGAAACCTCTGAGGAGGTCTCCTCTAGAAAAGCCGATTCCAGCCACCCCTCCCCCAAACAGGTTCAGGAAAAGATTTCCTTAGAGAAAAGTGGAAAAAACTATTTATTTAACAAATAGAATATTCACAAGCATAGAAAATTTGGATAATATGAAACCAATGAAACCTCTCCTTCCTCTGAAGAGATGGTAGATCCAGAGTCCTTCTGTGGGTGTGGCTGGGTCAGTCTCAGTCCCTCCAGCGCCTGGGGCCGATGGCCAGGCCCAGCTGCAGAAATCTGGGGGGGCCCCCGGGGGATTGTCCTGATGTCTTGGACCACAGAGATGCTGACCAGTCCCAGGAGGAAGAAAAAACCAGCAAAAGAAACAAAGTCTCTCCCTGCAAACACCAAGAGATCCGAGGAAACCCTCTGCCATGAGCTCTCAGAGCACACCAACCGAGAGAGAGAGATATAGCTGTCCTGCTGGAACACAATCTCTCAAGGATTTTCCAGGGGAGTAAGGTGTAACTCCTGCAGACAAACTGTGCTTGTTTTTTTTCCTCTCCCCCTTCACTCTCTCTGTCTCTCTGGGCCTCACTTAAAGCTGCAGAGCTTAATATCCAGCATAAGCAGGAGGGACTATTGAGGATACAAAGATCATACGGTCAACCCAGGACAAGAAGCAAATAGAAAATGCATCATTGTAAATCTGTGCACATGTGGGTTCTCATTACTACCCCATCCAATGTTTCACTTTGTAGTAGGCTCACTGCTGTATAAATCCTTACTATAGCCCTGTGGTGAGTGGAGCTCACAATGTTACACACACTCACAAAGTGAATTCTGGAATTCTGGTTTCCATTCTCTTGGAGACTGTAATTTTTACAAGATAACACTAATAATGTAACCATGGTCACAATACATTTGGAAAGTGTTTTTATGGTGTTCCAAGTTGGAAAGCTTGTATAGACTAGGAATGGCATATCAGAAATTTCACGTGGAATTGATTCCGTTAGTACTTATGGATGCACTGAGCTTAGAAGATTCACAATGCCAATGTTGATGAAACTTTTAACCAAAAGCTTTTGAAATCTTTGATTTCTGTTAAAGAAAAAAATTTAAACAGACAACATCAGGATAAGCATTTAAACAACACAGAACATTCATGGCAGCCTTTTTGGAAAGATAAAGTGATATGTTTCAGATGATAAATATATTGTATGTATTTCCATACAGGGCATTTAAGAAATGTAAATTAGTGATTAATGTCTCTGTTTATTGTATAACTGAAAAGCCTTATGTTTTGTTTTGCTTTGGAAGAAGAAAAATATTAAACTTCAGAAGATCTCTGTTGAGAGGTGCCCGGCATGAGGAGTAAAAAAATGTGTATATTCCCAGATAAAAAGCAGTCAGCAGGGTGGGAATGGGGATTGGATGGGATTATAGCTGTTGACTTCTTAGAGGACCCAAACAAATGCAAAGCTCTGTTGGAAAGCTAAGACGTATTTGAGAAATATTTCCAGGGAGAATGGCAAGGGAATTAGTGTTAACCTTGGAAGATAGCAGCACTGAAGCAGAATACTCAGATTTCACAGGTGACAAGATTTGTGTTATACGTATGGGGCTGGAGTTGGTCAGTCTTGGGATCCTGTGGTTACTGGAGGTTCCTTTCTGCTTTTTTAAAATAGTTTCTGTACCACTTTTGCTGCTTTCCATTCCTTTAGTCAATATTTCTTACATCCTGCTGTTCATACCAGCAAGCTTTCTGGTTGGATCTGTGTAATATATGAGCATTTCTGTTCATCATCAAGACAGGTTCTGTGGTTATTGGTGGTTTGGTTTGGAGATATTTCATGTCCATCTTAAATGAAGTATAATTATATTGACAAGCTTTCTTTGTGGTTTAGCTCCCTGCTAGTAAAACATCTCTTAAAGGCATGTATGGGAATGTACATAGTATGCTCAGACAGGTGGAGAAGGAGTTTTTGCTAAATCTAGGAACAGTTGTAGGGTAGGGTAGGGTAGGGTAGGGTAGGACAGGACAGGACAGGACAGGACAGGACAGGATAGGATAGGAGTTGTGTTGCAAAAGTGGAGTGGAGGCCATAGTAGGAAACTCAGCTGTCAGTTGGGGAGTTGTCTCATACCAAGAAGCTCAGATTAAAAAGCAAAGCACACAAGCACTGACTCTGAACAGGATCTGTCTGCTGGAGAACAGGTGAGCAGACTGCATGTTGCTTGCATCTACATCCTCCTCAGATGCACCTATGTACAGAGGAGAAAGGCTGAGAGAAAGGCTGACCTTTGTACGTACAACTTTGGAGAAAGTTAGTCCTCAATCACTTAAACAAAAGGGTTCTGCCAGAAGCAGTGTGGCCAGTTCAGTTCCTGCAGCCACGGTCCATGTGCTCTGAGGCACAGTGTTTCTGGAGCTCTCTCTCGTGTTTCAAGTATCCCAGACCCACTGTCAGCTCGGTATAAAGAGCCCAGAGGGTTGGTTGATGAAAGGCTATTTCCCAGTGTAAACCAGTGTGGCATTATCAGTGTCATTGCCCCGGTGTTCTGCTGAGATATCCCCCTTGTGGGCTGGCTCAGCCTCTCCCTTCCCATTCCTTTTGGCTGGGTGGGTGTGAGGCAGGACTTGCTCTGAGTGGGAGCTCTGGGGGGGTCACAGCTTGGCTCCATCGAGGGGTGGGCATCGATCAGGTGCCCATTGTGCCGTGGAAATGCGTGGGAGGGCCCGGAGTCACAGGGCTGGGGCCGCACAGATAATGGGAGGTGATTCCTGGGTGGGTGGACAGCTAGCTCCAGGAAGGTCAGGAGCGAGCAAGTGCTGCTGGAAGATAGGAAGGAATGCTACTGAAAAGGGTGCGGACCGAGGAGGGCCTGCACACAAAACAGAGATTACTCCATGAAAAGATCATAAAAGAAAAATGCTTCAGAGAGGTCATAAAGGGAAATTTTCCACTGACTCTAGAGGACATGAACCTCACAGAAAAGCACAAATTCACTCCTGGATTTCTGAAATGCATAAGCTTCCTGTATAAATAATTTCTGTGAATATAAAATTACTTACAAAGGAAGATTTTAATTTTGGTTATAATTTAATAAAGTAGGAAAAATTATGATGCAAGAGAGGAAATTTAATGGCCACTTTTTAAGTTTAATCAAGTTTATGTATTTTTGTCAGTTCGTTTTTTTTCTTACATTAGGAATAATTCCACAGGTCCTTCTGAAATCACTAGAATTGGCTTTGTCAGCAAAACTACCTACAAAATATAAAATAATGTAATTTTTTTCCCTTCCATGTTAAAGTGTAATTCAAAACTGGTTTGATCTCAATTGAAATAAATGATCAAATATTGAACATCTTTAATAACATATAAGGTTCAAATTGGGAAAAATGTCATTTCAAGGAAAATATTTTTGAACAGTCAAATTTTCTATTTAGAATTGGAATTTCAAACAATATTTTCACTATGAATAGTGAATAGGCTTTTCACAACCAGTGTGGAATTATGACAAAGTATGAATTTTAAATGAAAAATCTTTCCTGAAAATTGACTAGAATTTGTTTTGTTATATATTGCCTTACAGAAACTTTGGGTGATTATTTTAGCCATTTTGATGCTTTTCCCAGCCATTCTTTTGTTTAATATTATTTGAAACTGATTGTTTTCCACAAACACTGATAATTTCCTGCCATCAAAGGGTTTTGGAGAAGCAGCTCCATCTGTCTCTTGCTTCCTTGTTAATCTGACTATTGCAGGTTTGCATCAGTTCAATATTTCTCCTCAATCACACCCAAGCACAGCTGGCAGGTTACTGTTCTCACACTGCTCCCAGCTTTGTTCTCCCTTAATCTCAGTTCCCAGGCGCTGAGCTCAGGCAGCACCAGGCCCTGCTGAACACAAATGTATATTTTGTTTGCCTCAAGGGCTACCATAAAAATTCCCCATGGTTCTGCTCAGTACGAAATAGAGAATCTGTTTACAGAAGATTAGAGAGCCAAACCAGGCATATTTCCTACCATGACCTGCTCAAACCTGGTGTGTGAATTCCTCCTGTGTGGCTGTGCTGTGCTTCAGTGTCTCCTGTTGTGAGTCAGGACCTGATTCAGAAAATAACATAGCTGTCCAGAGTGAGAGTTGGTACAAGCAGCCACAACATCCTGACATGTTTAAATGTTCTCATGTTCTTCTACCAGCAAGTGCTCAGCTCCCAGTTTATCAGGAAGTGAGTTAACTTTTAGGTTACTAGTCAATAGCTGATGGTAAATTATCATGGTCTCTCCCATTCCTCTTCCCTCTGTGAATTTCATTGTGCATCTTCTGTCACAAGTTTTCCTGATGAGGTGAGAGGGTATCATACTAAAAGTTCTCTTTCCAGTTTCTATCTAAATTCAGTAATTGAATTTTTAAAAAATCTTAATACCTTCTATTTTCTTCCCAGATTTAAAAATGTAGTATCTCTTTGTCTTGGGTGGAAGCCCATCATTTATTGCAGTTTTTCTCCTAGAATGTTGCTTTCATTTCTGTGGTTGCATCTGACAGTGCAGGGAAATCCAATGCAATTTTCATATGGAGAAATCTGACAGCTCTTTTTCCCTCAATGTCAAAGTGCAGCCAAAGTGAGGCAAAGATAACTGTCTAGTACAATGGTTTAGTAAAGCCTCTTCATTAATCAATCTGCATTAAAAACGTGTTGCCAAACCTCTTTTCAGCTGGGGAAATTATCATGCTTTTAAAATTATACCCTCCAAAAAAGAGGAGAGACATCTGGTCTTCTGAAAAGCAAAGATGGAAGAAGCTTTGAAAGAATGCAACAGGAAACATTAGGCAAATGCCTATTTAAGAGGAGAGGCTGAACTCTGGAGGGTAATTCCATGGTACTGTCATAAAATGGATGAGGAAAAGATTAATCCCTACTGTTTCATTTTTGTTCTGTTAAATATTTATATTCCTTAGAGTTGAAAAGGAAAGCAGAGTGTGATCAGAAAGGCCGGTCTGGTTGCCCCATGTGCTGTTTGTCTGTGCTCCTTGGTGCACGTGTACTCAAACTGTTTGTCGCACATCTAATGTTGTGTCCTTCCTGTTAACCGCCTTTGTTCCCTACTTTTCACCACCCAGGTGACTGTGGAAAAGATGTTGGTAGCACATTTGCCCAAAGGGAATGAAGATATCTCTGGTTGCTTAGTGCTCTGTAGGAGAGGCAGACTGCAGCCAGCCATGCAGCCACTGCTGTTTCACCACCAGGCTCTAGCCCAGTTCCACGCTCTGTCCTTTGGTCAGCCTGCAGTGCCTGTGATGTGGAGCTGGGCACCGGCAGGGCCATGCCTGTTGTCCTGGAGGTAGTGCTGGGAAGGGCAGGGCTGTGAGCTACGGGACCTGGACCAGGGCAGGGACATGCCCTGGAAACACCATCACAGCAGGAGCACAGAGAAGGAAAAGGAGAATGAACAGAGGGGTCTTTAAATTGCTTCATTGGATTACATGGCAAGAAAGCTTTTCCTGCTGCTCTTCACCAGTTCTGGAATAAATGTGGTCTCTTTTTTCAGAGCTGTTAGCCTGGCATCCTCCATGAGGTTAAATTTGCCTTAAACTGTGACAGTACTTTTCCATTATGACCAATGTCACACATTTTCCAAGGTGACTGATGAACCAGAGTGCCCCTAGCAGTGTACAAAAACATTTCAAGTGTCTAAAATCCTAAGATTTGGGTATGCTGATGAAACAAGGACTTTGTTACAGGAAGAGAGAGATGATTCCACATTTCTTTGGATTCAGCTAGTGGAAGCCTTTTGGTGTATTTCATTTGGATTTTATGTGGATTCAGCATTGCCACACCACTGAGCCTACTGCACACCCGCTTGAGGGGAAAACTCGATATGAGCAGGAAATTGAAGCCAACCTGCCTCATTTTGTTGCAGGAATGACAAATATCAAGCCAGAGCATAAGAGACTTGCTTTAGACAGAAATAGCTGTATAAAGTCTAAGCAGGCTGGTTGTTCCAGGTATTTCTACAGAGTTTGGGATTTATGTCCCTATAATGCCAATTCAAGGAATGACTGTTGTGCCAGTGTGGCTACCAAAACAGCAGGTAGCTGTAACAGTGGTGTACATATGAAAATGTACATTTTCTGCAGGTTGCTGTTTGCAATTAGAAAAGTTGAAAGGCCATGTACTAAAGCTCCTGTCGAGGTGCCACACAGATGTGTGGGTGTGCTCAAAGATTTGTTCTCTTAGTAGAGATCACTTCAGATAGTTGCCAGTAGGTGCCATTACATAGACAGCCAGGTTAGGGTTACTGCCTGAATGTCTGAACTTGGGTTTTAAATAATGATTTCTTGTTTTGAAAGTGCTTGCAAGTATGTGTCAATTGACTACCTTTTAGAAAATACCTATGCCATTTCAGAAGTAATTTTAAACTTTGTGTTTCTTTTACTTGCAGGTGCACAGAACAAGATCTGCACTTCATTGACAGCCAGAATGTCTTTTCTTCACCAAGAACCAGATACAAAGAACAAAACTTGCCCAGAATTTGTTGTTGTCCTAAATGAGCTTGTGGCAGACTTCAGAGTAGAATGAGCAAAATGGAAAACATTTTGCACAATGCAAGAGTTCCCCCTGTGAGGGTGAGCCTGTGTTGATTTCATCAGGTTCTGACTCTTCAAAAATCATTCACTTACTGCTTGAGAATCTCAGAGAAGCAGGAGTTTGTCCTCACTTGAGAAATCCCTCAGACGCTTGCCTAACACAGAAGACAACATGGATGTTAAAAATGTAATTAAATCTCAGGCAACTGTTTCCTGCCTAAGGGATTTGTCAGAGGATGGTGATGACCTGCTTCACTTTAACGATGTGGTTGATGTCACTGCTGGAAGAGCTGAGGAATACTGCAGCAGACAGGTGTCTTCACACCCCAGAGATATAACCACTTCTCACACAGGCAAATGTTGCCTTAACACGCAAGAATCTGGATCCCCTCAGTCTCTGGCAGATGTCCAGGCGTGTAAAATGACGGAGCTGGGTAGACCTCTTACCACGAATTCCCTGCTTGGTGAGCTGGCAGACACTTCCGTAGGGAATCACACCGATTTTGGAAAAGATGACACTGAAAATTCTGACACTGTTCTGGAGATTTATGCAGAGGTAGTAACAAGTGTAAATGATGACTTTTCTGATGATGACCTGGAGTACTTTGAATGTTCAGATGTGCTTACAGTGTATGAAGATGAAATCTGGAAAAATAAATTACAATTTTTATTAGAAAGTGATGATGAAGATGATCTAAAACTGGGTAAGGATTGTGATGGGTGTGTTTACTTCCTCAGTGAAATGCCTTTTGCGTTGCAAGTGTCAGATAACACTACGCCTATGGATACCCCCATTGGCTTCTGTGAGCATCAGTCAAAAATCAGAGGAGTAAACGTAAGGAGAGACCCCTCTGTGTACAGCCAGTCAGCTCTGCAGACAGAGATGACTCTCACTGTTGGACACCACCGAGATAAAAGTACCATTTTGAAAGACAAAATGAAGAATCAAGTGCCTGTTGCTTCTGCAGCCACTGGAAATGAACATCCCAGAAGTGAAGAAGAGACTAATGGAAGTGGACATCTGGCTGCAGGTTCCTCAAGGGACGACCCAAAGCTCAGGGACACTGTCCCTGCCCAGGTAGACTCCTCTGCCAATGGCATAGGTGCTGCTTGCACAGGTCAGGCTTCGGGGACAGTGATAGAAACTGGCCCTGATGGGAACATGCTGGGGGAAAGCTCACTGCTGCTGGAGGAGGGGAGAAGGAATGTGCTAGAGGGAAATGCACGGCATGCTGTCTGTACCTTAACAGAAAGTCTGAAGAGAAGCCTTTTCAAGCTGTTAAACCCTATAGAACTTTGCAGATATGTAAGTACTATAGGACAGTCTTTCCAGGCTGCAACAGAGGGTAGGGAATCCAGAGCTCCGTCTCCCAGTCAGGAAGGCGTCCTTTCAACACAGATTCCCGAGGAGACAGAAAGTCTGCAAATGCAGGCTGGTTTGTGTCCGACAGAAGAGACAGATAAAGATAGTCACTGGGAAAGGAAGAGGACTCGGGGCCTGTCTGAGCAAAACCAGATGCCAGATGAGAACATCTCGTCTGGGGTAAGTAATGTGTTTATCATCTAACACAAAGTTGCTCTGCTGTTCTCAATGCAATTCATTCCTGCTTGTCACAAAGTAATGTAAAATCAAAATTCCTTTGAAAGATACTATTAATGTACTTCTGAATGACAGCTACGGCTGGGAGGGAAATCTGGGTTTAAAAAAGGCCCAAGTAAAGCCTAAGCTGTTCTAATTATAGAGTGAGCCTGATAATGGTGAGAGGCACTAATGGGCCTCTGGACAGCTGGATAGGGAAATCTGATATGGAGGCTATTGCACAGATCTTAGCAAAGTAATGCTTCTTTCAACCCAGAATGTTTCTCAAATACCTATTGTGAGCAGAGAATGCTTTGATTTACTTTCTTTTCAATCTATATTCAACAAACTGTCCTCCGCTTATGTTGCCGGAAACCTAAACCAAATCAACAGGGGTTCGCTCTGGTTTTATAACAATGAAGGGAATTCAACACAGAGAGTTCATGTTACAGAGGCAAATGGAGCTCTGCGATTTTTGAAAATAAAACAATGAAAGAGTTGGATATTCCAGTTGAAATGTACAAACCAACTAAAAGATAAAACCCCTGTGGTACTCTCCATGTACTTCCATATTTTATGCTGTTGGTAGAAAATCAGCTGGAGAAATCACTGCAGTTGTAGAGAATGGTATGATGCTCTACCAGTTTTCCTAAGTGGGAAAATTGAATCATCATTTTTATTTCACATAGTAAAGACTCAAGATATATAAATACTATTGAATCATGAATAACCTTATTGTCACCAATTTTTCTGATTTGAAGGTGTGCAGCTAATTGCACAGAAAAAAACCATTTATCGCAACAAAAGGTTTTTTCCAGTTGCACATGCTTTTCTTCATCTGATTATTTGGGCAAAAACATTTCCCAGTTCTGGGTGTAGTGTCACAGTAGAGTGACTTTAATCTTACTACTGGGGTGTCTTCAGCAGTCAAAAATCACTGAATTCTTCTTCCTGAAAAATGTTCATAGGTTTCCCTGGTTTTATAGTACGTAAAATTCCAATCCCATTTGAGGAGCACATGATATCCTCATGATGGGGAATACCCCTCACTGGAATTAACCTCCTCAGAGCTTCCTGACAGGGTGTATGGCCGTGGTTTCCCAGAGCCCTTGTTTGCTTTTGTTTCCCCCCCAAGTGCAGTGCAATAATTTAAATACCAGAAGTTTCTTAACCAAGATCAGCTGTCAGGTGCTTGGAAAAAAATAAATTTCAGACCGGCCACTTAGACTCTTGTTGTGTGTAGTCAGTATGTCTGCATTCCCAAAACTTTACATTGGATAAAAAATGAGTATTGGTGTACACAAAAGGGTGAGAACTGGGCACAGACCAAACCCCCATTTTTAAACATGTGTGCATGACAGTGAAATTCTGGTGTAGGTTCAAAATTATGTGGTCTTGAAAATGAGCCAGGCAAAAGCACACCACCTGAATCCTGTTCTTTTTTTGGAGCGCTAAAAAAATGTGGACAGCTTCTCACAGCACTCATATAGTGAGCCAGAAACTCCTTGTGACAGTGGCACCCCCCCCCCCCCCCTTCCTGCATACCAGAGATAATGGGTGCATCAGAGATAACCCAGGAGTCGAAAGACTCAGCAGGGGTCATCTCCGGCGCCAGACAGGCTCATAAATCAATTAAACATCCTAGTCTTGAGAACAGATGTAGGAAGAGATAAAGGAAAAATTTATGACTGAGAGACACCGTTTTACCCTATAAAAGACACACGAGTTATCACTGAAGCAGAAGCTTCCACACACACGCACAATGAAGGTGTGTAAGGGACTTCTCCCCGAGTCCTGGACGCAGGCTCGTGGTTACTTCTCCGGAGATTGAGAGAAAGGATCTCGATGTGTGCTGCACCAATGACTAGATGGTAAGATACATTGAATCCTAAGCTTATACTTTTCCTTCGCTAGCTGTAATTTAAAGGGTACCTTATCGTGCACTGTATAAAATCTACTAGTAGTTTTTCCTTTTTCGTTTTTATACCTGTGTAGTATTAGTTTGTTTTAAGTCTTACAGTCAATAGTTTTCTCATCTATTAATAAATAATTTGTTCTATAATAGTCAGAATCAGTCATTATTAAAAGGACTTGTGAACGGGAGGGGGTTTTGAGGTGCTGGTCGTCTCAATAAGGTTACTACCTGCTGCCAGAGGCCTGGGCAGAGGCAAGGGCTTGTTTAGCTCCCCCACCCATTCGTGACACTCCTCAGAATTCTGCCTGTGTAATCTAAGAGAGGCAAGAAAGAATCTGTTGCTGCACACGAGTTTCTGTAAAAGTGCCCTGGAGTGTTTGCTTGAGCCCAGCATAAGTCAGGTCAGCACACATCGAGATCCTTTCTCTCAATCTCCGGAGAAGTAACCACGAGCCTGTGTCCAGGACTCGGGGAGAAGTCCCTTACACACCTTCATTGTGCGTGTGTGTGGAAGCTTCTGCTTCAGTGATAACTCGTGTGTCTTTTATAGGGTAAAACGGTGTCTCTCAGTCATAAATTTTTCCTTTATCTCTTCCTACATCTGTTCTCAAGACTAGGATGTTTAATTGATTTATGAGCCTGTCTGGCGCCGGAGATGACCCCGGCTGAGTCTTTCGACTCCTGGGTTATCTCTGATGCACCCATTATCTCTGGTATGCAGCAAGTGTGTGTGTGTGGGGTAGATATGTCCTGCCACAAGTGTACAGAGAGCCAGGAGGCTTTGCTGGGTGTCACTGGGGATCTGGTCTCTGTGAGCAGTCAGCACCCTGTCCCTGTCAGGGTTCAGTGTTCAGCACCCTGTTCCTGTCTGTGTTCAGCACCCTTGGGTCCCTGGCAGTGGTCAGTGATCAGCACCCTTGGCACAAGGTGCCTCTGTCACTCCTGGGTTAGAGTCATTATTCTCGTTCTGTTCATGTCAGAACAGCCTGTTCACATAAAATTTGAGAGGTCCTTAGTCTGATCTTCCCAAGACAAATTTATGTCACTTTTAGATAATTTTAAATTTTGTTATCCAAAAAGGAGAGAACTGACACAGAAGTTCCAGGTAATTGGGCATCTGGCTGAGATTAGAGCTTGGTGTTGACAGGGAATGGTCCATGCCAGAGGGGCTGTAGTTCTGTGTGATAGCAAGCAGGGGAGCCCTGGTTGGAGTACCTAGAGCTCATGATGCCAGCCCTGCTTGTTCGGTAGGATCTACCCTAGGAATGGCAGATAACATCCCATTTTGTTGCCCATGTCTCAAGTTGGCTCCAGTCTTTCCTGGGAGACACACCAAGAAAAAATCCCTTAGAAAATCTGTACCACTTTGGAGCATGGACTCCTGACAGCTGTGCATGGTCAGCCTGTTGCTCTATGTTGTTGGAAGAGAACTCACCTTCCATCCTTTAAAATATTATAGTTCTTCCTCTTTTTCTGCCTTTTGAGCAGGAATAGCAGGATGCTGGCAGGATGTGCCTGTCAGTCTGCAGGACAAAGCACAACTCAGGTCTTTTGTTTCACCTGTCTAAAGCAGTTGAAATAACTACAGATGTTGAAGTATTTCAACTACTCAAAGGCAGGTGTGCCATTTAAAGCAGTGTCATTTTAGGGAAAGGGAATTTGAGTGGCATTGCATGAAACAGGGAAGTAGAAAGATCCACCAAGGTGGATTGCTAGAGAACAATGTAAAGTAAAAGCAGTTCCAAATGTGGTGGATTTGATGAAGCCGACACCCAGAGGCAGTGATGTACTTTTTGTCTGTATTCTAGGGATGGTTTGTTATGCTCCATTTGTGTAACAAAGAGATATAAATGTAACACGGAGACTTTATTTGCAGAGGAGAATTACCTTGCTTAACTATTTCTGCTTAAAAAACAGTGAGAAACTGTGAGGTAAAATTGATCAGCTTCCTTCTTTAAGGAGCAACAATTTCAGACTCAGACCCAGGAGGTTGATTTCAATCCATTATGTTGATAGTTACAAGTCAGAAACTTGACTATTGACAAAAATTTAGAAACAAAGTTTAAAAAAATTGCAGGCCTTCAGGCCTGTGTCAAGTTGTTCTAATTTTTAATTACATTGCTCTATTTTCCTTCTTTGAAGAGTCAAGGTGCTAATCTTAAAAATGTTACTCAGAATTGTGAGAACCTCTGTATGGAGCTCAGAACAGAAAAGGAACGCATCTTCAGGGCTTGTGAGAGTGCAGGAACCAGACAGCTCTCTGCTGAAAACATGCTGCAAGTAAAGAATGCAGATTTACAGACCTCTTCTCTTCACCATGCTCCTTGTGAAAAGAGAGAAGGTTGTCACCAACAGGTCTTCTCCGGACAAGAAATTATTAGTAATGGCAAAAAATCAAAGAATGACATTTCTCCTTCTCATCTATGGGATATGGACTCTGTTCCTGATAAACAGGAATGCTTGTGTACTGTTCTCTCTTCTGCAAAACTGTGTGATGAACCAGGGATGGGAGAGCAAAGGTCTGGGCTTGACATACATGATAGCAGTGACCCAGATATTCTCTGCAGCCGATCAGCCAATGAGGCTGTGTCTGAAGCTAATCCCAAATCAGTTCTGGAATCTGGAGAACCTGAATGCAAAGGAGATGCTGATATATCTGCAGTGCATGACAAGCTGTGGAAACTTCTTCATGAAGATGACTCAGATTATCGAATCCCATTTGAAAACAGTGGCATCCCAAGTTTAGGTACGAGGCTGACAGATATCAAAGTCACAGAACTGAACTTTGTGCAGGAGACCTGTTCCAATAATCCTTTGCCAATGGATTTGATAGAAGAGCAGGAACCCATCACAGAACCAGCTCATAACCCCAGAACTGAGAAAGCTGACTGCAATGTTTCCGATATCCTCCTGCAGAGAGCTGCAGCATGTGAGAGTGCATCCATAGGCAACATTTGTCTTGCACAAGTGGTAGGAACAGATGGTGTCTCTCTAGATTCTGGCACTGGGAATGAGGGGGAAATGCCATCCATTTGTGTTTCAGCAAACAGTGTCCTCTTAAGTACCCAAGAGTGTTTGGAGCCAAATCCAGTGGCCACGGACAGGAATGGATCCGCTGTGGCTTGGGAAGGGAAGCTTGCTGTTAATAATGCTGCCCAAACATGTGATGCATATTCTCCTCAAAGGTTACAAAATGCTCAGAGTGGTAATTTAGCGTGTCCCAAAGCAAACCCAGCTGACATATCAGATAAGTCTTATGGGACAGCTAGACAGTTACTTCATACCAAATACAACATATCCATGATAAATGAGTCTGTACCTGGAGAAGGCTGTCATTTTAAGGGCTGTTATCCAGCGAGAGAAGAACTGGCTTATTTCCCTGAAGAGAAAGACATTTTCCCCAGTGAAAATACCAGTCAGTTTACACATGCAGAACACTCTTCTGTTAACACCATGCATAAAAGTTATGAAGTGAATTTACAAGAAAATGGAAATCACTCAGGCTTGAATGCACCAAATGACACTAATTCTGACAGCTACCATCTTTCAAAAGATAATGGCTGTCAGGATTTTAAAATTGTTTTTAGTACACAGAAATACAATGTAATGCAATTGCCTACTTTAATTCAGATTCATGAAACCATAACACATAAAAATCTACCCCAATATATAGAACAATTTACAGAAATAGCAAAACAAGAAGGGGCAGTCCCTCCCCCTTTTGGGGAGTAATTTTTAAGATATTTTTATCTAGAAGTGCCCACCTGTGAACCATGTAAACCAGGAGGAGAACAGAGAGAGATTTGCATACCTGAGGAACACAGGGCTGAAACTACTCGTGACTCAGGAGTTAGTCAGGTTTCAGAGAGTCAGACTGCAGCTTCCCCTTGTAATACAGCTGAACAACATTTATTTCTTGTTGACCGCGCCTTCAAGTCTGATGAAGAGTTAAAAATAGAGTCTTCCAAAAATCCCACTTTTGATGCTGGAAGTGTAACATCAGTCAGTTCCCCGCTGCCCAGGGAGGCTCAAAGTGATCACCACAGCACAGCAGGCAGGGATGATGGAGGTTGCCAGGATCAGCTACATTCCCAACAACTGCTTGGAAACAAAACCCTGCCCTTCCTCACACCTGTAAGCCACTCAGAGGGCCTTCCCAGTGAATCTGCAGTGGCATGTCCTGGCACAAGAAGTGAGGGAAAAACTGGATCCATAAAAACTGGAGTCAAAGTAAACGGAGATTTAACTACACTGGAAACTTCCTGCAAGTCATGGCAGAGTCTGTTCCAGAGGGTCCCTGGAGAAACCAAAGGGGAAGCAGCCTTGTGCGAAAATGAACATGAGATTCCAGGAGCTATTGAATATAACCCAGATGAAGCTGAAATAAAGGCTCCTTTGCACACTTTGACTGACTCCCAGGCTCTGAAACAGATTATGAATATTAGCACAGAACAGTCCTGTCCTGACTTGATCCCTTCCAGCAAGATAACTGAGGCTGAGAATTCAATTAAGTCCACTGAGTATGATAAAAAAGAGGAAGTCAGGACAGCAGAGAATGTAGTAAGCGCTTTAGTTAATTTGCCACCAGTTGATTCAGGGAATAACCAGTGTTTTCAAGAGCAAACACTCCACAGAAGAACTCAGTCATTCTCTTTGGCGTGGACCACACTTGATCCATTCCCAGTCAACATAGAAAGTCAAAGAAATCAGGAAGGGTCAAAATCCTGCCAGACACCACTGGCTGCTGCAGAGCCTGAGCCCATCAAATGTAAAGAGGATACAACAAGGAGTGGGCATGTAGCTGCTGGAGCTAAGAAGAAATTACCATCAGCATCTCGGTCTAAAAAACCCAGGCTGGAAGAGAGGGGAAGTGTCAGCAAGGATCCCAGCTGCGTTAAAAAGTCTGGGAAGAGCGAGGGAGGCATGATTTGTAAAGAGGATAGAAAAGAGCAAAGGAAACTCATTTTGAAAAAGGATAGCAAAGGTAAGAGAAAACTGAATTTCTTTTCTGTCCTTTCCCATCATTCTGGCTATAGTACAAAATTCAGATTATTGAAAGTCACTGCAAGCCTCTTTCGGTCTGACTCAGTCAGCTAAAGGTGTCCTGCTCTCATGGAGCTTTATTTCCAGATTTATGCAGTTAGTAATGAGTGCTGGGCCCATACCACAGAGATGAACCCTTTTCCCAGCTGGCAAGTATATTCAATTCATGATCTTTGTAACCTGTTTGAAATAGTCACTGCCTCATTGGCCTCACGGATGAACAGCATGATGGTACGACATAACTGCATACCACATAGCAGCTGCAAGTCCAGTACATGTTCTGTTCCCACAGGGCTGTTCCCAGTCATGCCTCCTGCATTGTAGCTCCCAACTGCAATTGTCCCCTCTTGGTTACCAAAGGATTTTTTACTAGCAAAGTATTATTGTTAGCAGTAGGATACTACTGAAAAACAATGATTTGAGATCCTATGTGCTAACTTATGGCTGGTTCTGCATTGCCTTGCCCTGCTGCAAAAATGACATGGATGAAATGAGCAATATTAAACTGATATAGGAAACATAACTGAAAGGAGATCTGGGTTGCTATCAAAGTCTCTAGAAGGCTGCTAACACTGTAGCAGGATTGTGACAGCTGGGCAGATGAGGGATTTGCTGCTTCTGTGGGTAGTTTGCAAGGACCAAGGTCTTATTTTTACCTTTTGACATGACATTTCATGTTCACATAAAATTATTTATTAGGTCAGAACAAGACTGAACAGTGACTAAAGGTAAGCTACACAGCTATGAAGTTTTTCACACACTCTAATTACTGTGTAGTCTCATGAGACTTCTACTTTTCTAATCACATTTTAAAAAACCCCAGACTTTTCTCCATGCAAAGATTTGTCCTTTGCCAGGGAACCAAATGTGTGGGAGGAGGGCCACTTTCCTTCAAAGCAAACTGCAGTGACTGTGCAATGCCTGACCTGTTTCCATTACTTGGGGCTACACTTGAAAAATGTGTTAAATTTTCAGGCTGCATCAGATAACACTGAATTTTCTTCTCCTGCTTCTGCTCTGCCTCAGTCTTGACTGAAGTATGTCTGTGCTCTAGAGCACTGTTGTGACCCTTTCCCTGGCATTATGGGAAGGCTGGTTTGGTTGCTGTGGTATATACTCAGTGTTCTTTTGCATCATTTTAGCTGCAGGAGGGAAGACTGTGGCCAGGGCAGGAACCTGGAGCCATTAGTTCTATTTCTAGAGCTGTCACGTCCTGTCTGTGTCACTTTAGCCCTGATACAGCAAGGTTCACATGGCCCAGGACTCAGGGTCTGCCAGTCCAGTGGGGAAACCTGGACTGGATGGGGCCTGGAACTGGGAAAGGAGAAAACTATAGCAGTGTGCCTGACCCTTTGAGTTGGGTTTTACTGGAGTATTACTGCAGGAATGGGATCCCCGAGCGACATGTGCCATGCCAGCTCATTCAGAGTGCAGCAGCTCAGAATTAACAAAGCAACTTGCATTTTACATCTCTTAAATGGAGCAGGGATGTGTCACTTGAGGCGGGGCTGTGTCGTGATCCCAAAACCTTTCTCTAAGTATATGTTGATTCCCTTTCTTTCCAAGTCCCCTCCAGCCCCCTGCTCACACCATGCCCATATACAAAGACATTGGAGCGTTCTGTGAGGCAGTGAAAAGTCCTAGCAGAGATCCAGGCTGGACTTTCTCTCAAAGGCTGTGATCAGCTAAAAAATTCTACTGGTTATTAGTATTGAGACACAAGAAGTCAAAATTACTTACCAGGGATTTCAGCATTCATGTTCTTAATGTGAAATGTTAAAATGCCAAAAGAATATAGTTGTCTTCAAATCCTAAACTGTGGTTCTTCTGTTTCAGGCCCCCAGGCTGCTGAAGAAGATGCAAGTAGAGTTGTTCCCCGACTGCTCTGGAAGTATTAAGCTGTGCTGTCAGTTTGGTGACATTCATGGTGACTCCACCATTACATGGACTAAAGATTCCAAGGTACTGGCACAGCTGCAGAGAAGGTAAGGGAATGTTTCTGAAGGACTGGAGGTTTCGGGGTAACTTTGCTGTTCATAGGAAGCAGATCTCTCAATGCATTGATATTGGTCATAGTTTGTGTTCCATCACCTCTCAGCCTGTTCACAGCCAGTGTCATGCAGATTTCAAAAAAATATCAAAAGAAGTTTGAACCTCATTTAACCTAGAGAAGGGATGGAAATAAAAGCTTCTTAAGGCCATTAACGGGATCTAACTTTTACATTTTAATGAAATTATTTCTTTTCCTTGTTGCAGGAATATAATTCTGTTCTTAAAAACTGTTTAGAATGTTTCAAAAATACAAAGTTAACACTATCCAAAGGAAAAAAAAAAGAAAACATATTTCCATCAGAATGCTCACTTCTGAGAAGATGAAAAATTTTGTAGGCAGGATTCTTCTTAGATGTTCTTTTAAGTGGAGAAAAAAAGTTGCATGAATTGGTTAAACTTTCCATTCTGATTCTTCTTGTTTTAACTCTTCTGATTTTGATTGTTGTATTACAATACCCATTGTAGTATTAATACATATCATTAACTACTAAATAATTGTGCTGTGTTTTAACAAATAAACAGTGCAGGGAGATCAAATTTATCAGTTTTTCCAGTGATAACAAGTAAAATATGTGATAGCACAAAATGCTCTGTTCCAGTGCCCAGGATGACTCTCCCATCTCTCTGGCAATAACTGAAGCCAGTTACCAAGACCAAGGAATGTATTATTGCTGCTTGAATAACATGTTTGGAAAGGTGACTGCTGAGTTTCATCTGACTGCTGCAGGTAAGCCTCAGTTTACAGTTTTGATTAATAATAATGACAATGACAGTTTCCATTCAGAGTTTTTTCTACAAAATTCATTTATTTGTTTCCTCCTAGTATTGGAACGTCTCTCAAGTTTTCAGAGTTATGAAGGTAAATATAAAGTGCAGTATGCAGTAGCATTGCATGGCATCGTACAGAGACACACACACACACAGAGTGCACTGGCAGCTCTTTGGCACAAACACACGATTCTTGAAGGTCACCTGCTGTCTAACTGTACTCCAGGAGAAAGGAACGCATGGAGCTTTGGAATGCTTTCCCTGTGTGTTAACTGGTGTTCAGTGGCACTCGGCATGTGTCCTGTGCTGCAGCTAAAGATAGCGCCTTGCCAGTGGGATTGTCATTCCTGAGCAGCCTGCAGAGATTCAGGCCTTCAGTTGGCATGGTGACTTTTCTTTCTTTTCCTTGAAGAATTAAAATTAAGCATTTATTTCCTTCTGCAAATAAGGACAGGACTTTTCATGTAGCAGCGCTGTATAACACTTAATCAGAGAATTTTAGGTGGAATTAAGGAGTGTTCTAATTTTGGCCTTATCTGTGCAGTTTCCTTTGTGCTTCAAAAAGAGGCAACAGTATACAGAGCCTAAACCAGAGGTAACCACAAGGGGCAGCTGGAAGGAATTCCTTGTTGTGTAGTTCTGTTCTCCTATTTATCTTCTTCACTGATGGTCCTTGAAATGTTATGATTAGAGACACTTGAAGTGAAGTTAGAATGTTTTATTTCTCTCAGTGCTTAACTTTTTTTCCCCTTATGAATTTTTTTCCATTTGTATTCCAGTGATCATTTAAAGGGGTGAAATCCAGAATCTTCCTTGATTTCATCTGAAACAGACTTGTTTGCTATACTCTGTCTTCTCTCCTTATGGTCCTGAGTTGCCACCTTTCTCCATGCTGGCTTTAGATCGTACAGGCAAACAGCTGCCTCACAGGAGTGGGATCCCAGCCCTCACTAACACAAGTTGTGCTTGCACTGAGCATTTTTTCCTCCTCTCTGGAGAGATGCATCTGCTGTCCTATGCCCACCCCTCCCTGTGCCTACAGAGATTCCCGTTGTGTTTTAGGTGTGGAAGAAATCGAATTCATGCAGCTGATGTTCAGAGAGGATCCCCTCAGCTCCAGCTACTTTGGTGGGACGCTGAACGGAACAATAACGACGGAGGGGCTGCACTTTGGGGAGGGGATGCACCGCAGAGCCTTCCGCAGCCGCGTGCTGCAGGGCCTGGCCCCTGCCTTTGGCCCTGGCCACCCCTGCGTGCTCAAGGTGCACAGCGCCCTCACCTACGGCACCAAGAGCAGGAACGAGCTGCTTCAGAAGAACTACAGTCTAGCACTGCAGGTGAGCTGCCCTGGCTTTGGTAAGCCAGAATTGCGGGCAAAAGCTGTCCTCATATTCAAACAGATGATGATTTACCAAAATATGGGTATTGATCTAGTATCGATACCCAACTAGAGATGGACAAAGACTCTCTACCAGAGTTGTTAGAAAGTGTATGTTTATTTCAGTGCTGGGCTGCTGTGTGGGATAGCTCCCTAATGTGCAGAGCAACACACAAAGCAATACAAGGTCTATTTATTTGCAAGGGGTTTGAATATTCAAAATACAAACACGCATTAATCACATTAATACCTCCCATTCCCTGCTCCATATGGTAATTAGCTGAGTAGTTATTAAGCATGTGTGGTTTGTTCTTTAAATTGAGTCGGTGGTCGCATAATTTGAGGGGAGGGCGAGAATGATGAAGTAAGACTTGTCTTCCTCCCTTTGACCTTTCTACCTCCTTGGTTTTTGACAATACAAATTGTTTTTGGGAAACTCCCAGTTCTACTAGTCAAACAAGTCTTCTCGATAAAATGGTCAGTACTTGCTGTTTCTCATTATAAGTACAGCTGAATAAATATAAAATGACAGGCAACCAATCTCCCATACCTTAAGAATTTTTTCTAATTCAATTATTTGGTTAAACATTAATTCTTTAATTAACCCTAGTTAGGTTTGCTTGTTACATCTATTTTTAACTAGCTTACTTACTTTACTTCAAATTCTAATTTTAAAACTACATATTTCAATGATCTGTTGAATATTTTGAGCAATATTCCCATAGGCATGTCTGTTGTAATACAGGAATGCTACGTCCAAAATACTGCAAGAGAGTATGCAAAGTTATATGCAGCTGAGGCTGAACCCTTGGAAGGCTTTGGAGAAGTACCAGAGTGAGTATAAATATATATTTTATATTCGTATATGCTTATATATACTGTCCTGTACCATGTCAGCCCACTGATTGCTAGGGAACAGTGTTACTGCTCTTCTACCTTCGTTTAGAGTTGGTAGCTGTTCATTCGCACTCTGAGATCACTGGCCACTTGTCTGTTTCTTACCCCCCCACTGAAAGAATTCTCAAGATTTTATAAGTTTCTATCCCTTGATTTCAGAATCATTCAGCTTTTTCTTATTCATCGCCCTGCTAATAACATCCCCTATGCCACAGTGGAGGAGGAGCTGGTTGGGGAGTTTGTGAAATACTCTGTCAAGGATGGCAAAGAAGTGAATTTCCTGAGAAGAGACTCAGAGGCTGGCCGGAAGTGTTGCACCTTTCAGCACTGGGTGTATGAGAAGACCAATGGGAACTTGCTTGTCACTGACTTGCAAGGTGAGTTGTCTGAGTAGGGGCAATTTTTATCTAGCTTATGTTCTTGTAAGAGGACAGTTTGGAAAAGAAAACCAAACCTTACCCTCTTAATGGAAGAGTTGTTCTTTCACATCTGCCTTAGTGAATCAGGACACAAAATCTGGCTTATTGTCTCACCACCCAGAGATTAATGAAATGGTTACTGAGTGAAAGACTTCAGGTGTTAATGATACCCTAGTCCTCCCCTTTTTCTTGTATTTAAATACTCACCAACAATCACGCAGCAGTGGAATGCTCTACATTTGGGTCCTGGCTAGTTTTGAAGAAATATATTCCTTCAAAAAGAATAGTGAAGAAACACCCTCATTTTGCCTATTGCTGTCTCAGTTCCCATGGGTGTGATGACTCCTCAGTCCTGCAGTGTATTTGGGACAGGGGGAGACAGATCCTTCTTGAAGAAAAACAGAAAAAGTTGGAATCTTAGGAAACATCCTACGTTCTTTTACAAATGAAGGCAGGAAAATTAGGAACAAGGCATCTAAAAAAGATCCCTGAAGTAATTTAAAGGGAAAAGAAAGAACAAAATTCTAGCACAGGAAACAAGCTGTGCTGTTGATCACCCTGAGAGCTGTAAAATAGTGGCATGAGCCTGACTTATAGAAACTGCTGGTGACACAGAGAACATCCTCTTCTTTTCTGGGGTGCTTTAAAATGCTCTGAAAAGAAAAGTGACAAATAATTGAAATGAAAAAGGTGACTCCATAAATAATATTTAATGCTTCCATATGTGAAGATTGTCCTAGAAATTCCAGTGTAAGCTAAGCTCTGTGTTTCCTTGCTGCCTTGCAGGTGTAGGGATGAAGTTAACAGATGTTAGCATAGCAACCCTGGCCAAAGGGTGAGTAAACTGATTTCTCAGCAGCATGGTTGTGCTTTATATATCTGTCTCTTCACAGTTAAATGTGGATGGGGGAGGGTGCACTGGAAATGAATTCTTGCTTTAACTGTAGAAGAAAACAGTCCTCATCCAAGTCTTTTAACTTCTTCGTGTTCATATTTATGGAAACCAGCCTTTAAAGGAAACATTTCTTTTGTTCTGAAAGAATGGGGCTACCCTGTAGATTGAGCTTTGTTTTTTCTGCAAGCCTCTCTTGATATGGGCTTGTCCAAAGGGCATTTCATAAGTAACATGAAGGGTTCTGTTGACAGCAGAAAAGGCTCCTGGTGGTCCATCAGCTGGAGGAAGGTAGGGCTGAACACACAGGGCCAGCACTGGCTGCAGCCCGGGGTAAAAGGCAAGCTGGAATCCATCCTGCAGCCTGCAAAAGTGCCAGAGCTTTGAGACATGTATTGGTGACACAAGCTTTTATAAAGACTTTTCTCAGTGGGATGGTGTGTATTACCCCCTTCCCTGGTAAACAAGGACAATTGTGAAGGGATTTGATGGTCTCTCCCCTTTCTCTCTCAAAAACAGCAATTCTGAGCCTTAACAAAACATTGTTCAGGCATTTCTAGAGCCTGTTTTCTAGTGGTGTTGCAATGGCTTCAGCTCTTTTGGGGAGATTTAAGCATATGTGTAAAGATGTAGTCCACTTCTCTTAGTTAAGGCTTCTAGTTATACCACAGGCCAGCAGAGCTGTGGATAGGAGTAGGCAGTGGCTGCTGGAAAGGGAAAGGGGATGGGGGTAAGCGCTTTAACTTCCTATTCTCCTTTGAGAATCTGGCAGGAGAAAGATCTGATCATGTGTTCAGCCTTTATTCTAAATTGGACCTCGTCTGTATACCTGGGATACAAGAAAAAACCTCACAATATCATCTAAATTATTAAAAATGTGACTCTAGAATATTCTGGGAGAATCCTGAACATTTGCAGGCTGGCATCCATTCAGTTAGACTGATTTACTCTTGCAGCTGTGGATCCAAAGTAAAAGCAATTGAAATGAATGTACATCATCCTGTTACAAACCAAAGAAGTAATAAATATTTTATTTAGGCAACACTGTTCTCAGGAATCAGAAGATTTATAAAAATGCTTTAGTGAATGTTGTCCAGCTCATTGTGGGAAATTACTCCTATAAAAATCACACACCGTGTTGGGGAGGAGGAAGGTGAAGTGAGTAAGTGAGCACACAATGCAATCTGTAGTAAGGATCATCTCAGGCATATAGAAAGGAAAATAATTTCCCTAAATGAACAACCTCCCGAAAATGTTGAGTATCATTTTTTTTTGTTATTTAGCTAATAGTATTCCTGCAAGATGACAGATGTTTCCTGTATTTTGGTTTCATGCTCTTTTCCTGAAACGAAGACCTCTGTATTAATGTCTGCAGTTGGATTTTTAATTCTATGTATGTGGGTGAGGAAAATCAACTAAGTGCCCAGAGCTCCTGTGTGTTGCTGAGTCTTGCTGCTTTGGGCTGTGTTCAGCCAGGCTGCTGAGAACTAGCATCCTGTGAAGGGAGAACACATGTTCTGACTGAGCCAGAAATGCAGAGTGGGACTGGTGTGGCTTGAACTGTGCTGGCAGAGAGGAAACAGGATCTCTTTTGTACTCCTGAACAGAGTCCGCAATGAGTGCAGGAAGGAATGTTGATCTTTTGTCCTTGCTCTGTGTGTTTTGCCAGGGAACTGGAAAACAGAGGAGCCCAAAGCAGTGGTGTAGTCAATCTGCTGCAGGAGCTGCAGTGCAGTTCTCTCAGGAAAGGGCAAAGCTGACCTAGGAACAGGAACGCCTGGGAAGCATTTTTAATGTGGCCACAGTGCCACATCAGAGCCAGGCAAATGAGCCTTAAAATCAGCTACTCTGTAGCTTCTCTGGAGAATGAAAAAAAAAACAACCCACAGCACAGTGTGTGGCTCTGTGGATGCAGTGAGCAGAGTAGAACTGTGCATGAGGGCCCCGGGATTTATCCAGGAATGGTGTGCACAAAGGAAGGAATCAGGAGCATGGTAACCCACGGTTATGGTCATTAACAGGAGTGCTGGTTGCCAGGTCTGGATCTGAAACTCTGCCTGGTTCCAGGGCACTGTCAAGTTTAGCTTTACTTCACATGGGAACAAGAGGCATTGGGGAGTTTAAGCCTGAGAACAAATAGACACAGCTTACTTGGAGAGGAGAGGACAATCTCTTCGAGGTTCACCTGCTGTTCAGAGCCAACTGAGTGGGGTGTCCAGAGCAGGGCCTGTCTGTCAGCAGGAGCCTGACCTTCTCAGAGCAGTAGATTTCTCTTTAGCACTGTGCAATCTGCCTGAGGAAGGAAGTTCTCTGGATACTGGGAATGAACGTCAGTTCATTTCAGTACCAAATCTTGTTTAGTTGGTTTTGTGTAGTCACAACCACAGTTCCCCTCTGAGGACACTGGATGTCCAGCAAACCAAGAGAACAGGGTAGAAGAGGCACTGATTAGGGTTAAAAAAGGAGAGAAGCACTCTGGCTTTTCTTCTCCCTTCTCCATCCTGAGAATTTAACCAGTTACTCCTTTGAAGAGCAGGTACACCTTTTAAAATAAGCTGATGCAGCTTAAAAAGAAGGCCCTGGGAGGACTGTCAGCACCCAGAGGCAGGGTGAGGAGAAGAGGGATACAGGTGCCCTGTACCTCTCATGGTGGGAGCTACAGCGGTGGCTTGGGAACTGTGGAGGCTGGATGAGACTGCCTTCCTCAGGGACATTCCTTCCATTGTTCCCCGAGGGGCTTGGCTCCTTGAGATCCTGTAGGCAGCCATGGGAGGGCAGCAGCATAGCATGGAAATTATGTACATATTTGGGTGGAAATAGCTTCTGGTTCTGAAACACCTCCTGCAACAATCTTGTCTCTTCATGATGGCAAACAGAACTGTTCACAGAGAATGGATTTCATTTGTGTGTTACTGACAAAGGTAGCCAGCAGACAATTTAATTCCCAACTTAATGCCATGAAAGACAGTGCCAGGACCCAGCCCACAGAGCTTTGCCTCTGATGCTTTTCCCTCTTCTGTCACCACTTGTTACCTGGTTCCCCTCACCTCCCAATGACCCAGTCTGAATTTCTGTGACAGTCAATGCTTCTCAAGTCAGCATGGGTAGAAGAGACTTGCTTAATGTTTTCAAGTTGCTTATGAGTCAGCAGTCATACTCTGCCTCCCTGTGCTGAAAATGAATCTTGAATTCCCATTTGGTTTTTTTTTCCTTTGTTACTACAGATACAAGGGGTTTAAAGGCAACTACTCCTTTTCCTTCATTGAGCAGTTCAGAGCCCTTCACCAGTGCAATGCATACTGTGAGATGCTGGGGCTGAAATCTCTCCGAACCACTCATCAAAAACAGAGGAAAGCAACATCTACTAAAAGCAAAAATCTGCCAAACTCATCAACGGTAAAGAAAATGATGCCCAAGAAGGCAAGAGAACCTAGAGACTTCATCTTTTCAGATCACTGAGTGTCACTATCCCACCATGTGAAACTACTCTTGAGGACACGGAGCAGTGACACGCACCAGTGACCTGAGGGGATAACTTTAGTCTTTTGACATTTTTTTGGAATCATCCTGATGCTGATGCTAGCAACAAAGGAAGGAGCTGATCCTGTGCTCTTGGTGCCTGAGATTTAACACTGGGGCAAGGTTTTGAAAACAAACTAAGCCATCTCCTGGATTTTCTTACAGGCTTCTGTGGATTGGTATTGGAGAAGAACATCTCTGTGTCTACATCCATGGCCCTTTGGGTTCAGCTGCTATGGAAACATCAATATATTTAAGATACCACTTACAAGTTTTGCACAGTATTGTTGCTCAGGCTGCTATAGAAAAATTGTTTTCTTTCCCAGATTTTTGCATATTGTAATCCTACTGTAATTCTACTCTTGTATTTTTTTTCTCCCACTTACATGTCTTGTATTAAAAGACAAAGCCATTTATGATTGGACATACATGTCTTCCGATCCGCCCCCAAATCAGCATCTTTATGGTCCTCACAAAGTGATGCCATCCATCAGCAACTTGTGTGATTCTCCATAGAATTCTTTGCTTTCCATGCAAGCTTCCTTGAACCTACACCCCTATGTGATAGTACTGTTGTGCTTGCGCTGATCCTGTAAAGGACATGCTTGGGGTCTGCATGTGGCCAGAAAGCTCCCTCTGCAATAACCCATTCCATCCAGAGGAGATTTCAACACCCTGCAGTTTCAGATGCAGTAAGTGCAATGACAGAAACCCTCCTGACTGCATTGTTGGTATCACATCCAGCCTGGGCATCTTGGGCTACCTGCACAGTTAAGGGAGGACTTCTCAATGGAATTGAGAGTAAAGTGCAGGTCAGCTGAAAACCAAATATTTGAAACAGGCTGGATTAACTGTGCCAAAAAGGGTCAGTTTCTGACCATTGAGGGCAAAGGAGGCAGGGTCAGACAGACATCTGCAGTTAAAATTCCTGCTGTGACATGGAACAAAGTTCTCTGGAGTGGTTCCAAAGCATTTGAGATTTTGGTAGTTCTCTGCTAACTGATGTGCAGGAGACTAACTACTGCAGAACTAAGTCTTGATGTAAAGTTTTTCAGATGGTAGAAATGGATAATTTTTCTTTCACAGTTTTTAGTGCTTTAATAACCATTGAGCTGCAGTGCTGATGTTTGCCTAAAATGTCTGAGGCATTTCAATGTCTGTGTCCATATCCACAAAACATTAGACACATAACTATTAAGTTGACCTTTTTTTTTTCCAAAAGGTGTCTGTATTTCTTAGAACTTTCTTGCTCAGTGCAAACTGTGCTCCTCAGTCCCTTTTGAAACAGAACCTTGAGTACATTTGAAAATGTCACCTGAGTGTTCAAGAAGTCTTAGTAATACAGGGGGTGAATCAGAGTCCATCCGTCCTCCATGGACTCAAGGAGACAGCCTGAAATCCAGTGCACAGTGCTGGAAATCACTGTAGGCTCTGGGTCCAGCTTCAGAGCTTAAATAACCACCTCACCTATTGACAAAGTCAGTGGGTATGGGAAACAGTCAGCCTGGGCCTGAAATATGAGTCTGGAGTGCAGAAGAATTTTTTCACAAAACTGGGAAATCGGGAAACTTGTAACCAGAACATCTGCAGCAGTTTCAACCTCTGCAGAAGGATAGACCTCTGTCATGGAAGTTTGGTTATTCTTCCCATTTTCAAAGGGCAAAAGCCAGATTGCAAATGTCAGGGTGTGATTCTGTGCCTGGTCTTGGCTGAACCAAGATCTGCCACACTGTGATCCCCATTCCCCAGTTGTTGTGCATACATGTGTGACCCCAGGGCTCCACAGGAGGTAGCTTCAGCAAACAGCTGATGTATTTGAATGCTGTGCCTTGAATATTTATCACTGGAAGGAGGTGTAAGGTGGAGGGAGGATCCCATGAAAAAACAAGCAGTATGATTCCAAATCCTTCTGTCACATAGCATGAGAATTTTGTATGCAGTTGTTAGTGGAGGAGCTTTCAGTGTAATTCCTGCAGCTTGACCTCACATAACCTACCAGTGAACTGCAGGGATGCAGATCCATCATGTGGTAATTTCTTTTTTCTTACCGTCAAGAAACTTAAGTATATCTAACACTTGTGTGCTTTTTGGGAAGGTCATTTGCTCTACAATTAAAGCCTCAATACAAAGCTTCCCATTTTTGAGCACAGTAAAATTAATTGATCTGCAGTGTTCTCCTGCCACACAGCTAAAAGCTCAACACTAACCCATATTCCTGTTCCCCAAATATGCAGTGAGAAGGCATTTGGTGTTGTGACAGGGGCACCTGGGATCAGATGGTGAGAACTGAGAATTCTTTTAAAACCATCGAGACTGGAACTCACTTTGAATATACAGCACTGTAGTTATTCCATTAATTTCCTGTGGTACACATTGTTAATGACTATTCCATGGCAATAAATCATGGAAGGAAATGAGGTTTAGGGAAGAAAAATAAGTTACTCATTGAAGAAATTATGTTGGGAAACCCTGTGTAATAAAATTGGTTGTACATGGGAACAGTACAATCCATAAATGATAAATATAATGTACTCCTTGAGGCTTTCTTCCAGCAGCACTCTGCACCTCACAGCCATAGGAAGCTTCCCATTCCACATGCATGCTGGGTTACTTAGAACTAGAAGTCAGGAAAGGTGAAGTTTGGAATATACTGATGAATATTAAAGTTACCACTTCCATTGCAAAGCAGAGCAAGACATCCTATGAGCCTAAATCTTGGACTATTCAGTGGGATCTAGGCTCCTCAGTGCACTGCTGGTACTTGGCTTTCATTAGGCCTTTGGAAGTTCCTACAGATGATGCCTATTCTTTACAATAGTGTTCAGAAGAATTTCTGTGAGGACATTGTGACTGTTCCCAAAACAGGAGGTTTAGAACATAAGGCAAGGGGCTTGAGTGTCAGATGGGAGCAAAGCTAAAAGCACTGGGTAAATGGTGTTTCAAGTTAGAGGCAATAGATTTTTATCAGAATTTTGGGAAATGTTCTGTTTGAAAAACATCCTGAGTATCTTGGGCAATTAATATTCCAAATGTATGTTGTAGTTTGGTCCCAAAGTCAGAGATGGAGTTTCACTCTATTGGCTAATTGCCTTCAGTTTTATTGTCCTGGTCAGTTCAATGAAAATCACAAACTGACCTCTGAGAGGTAAACACAGCCCTATTAATGTGAAGGAAATCCATATTCCTAACGATGGCAGAATAGTGATGATTCCTTAAGATGTCTGACATGCTTTACAATGGGGATCTAGAAGTGCATATGTGTCAGAGTTTGAATTTCTCACATATTCTGGTGCTTTTGCCTCTAAAAGAAAGAGCAGAGTCATCCTGCTGGGCATGTACCACAGTTGTTTATTCCTCAGCACAGCGGGAAGATGTACTGCCAGAGGTCCCAAAACTTCCTGACCTGATGCCTTGTCTGCCAGGAACTATTTAGTGTGATAATGGCGTTTGATTGACTGGACACAAACACCATTGTCACACTCCACAGCTCTGGGAGCAGGTCCTTAGCCCATGGAAGGAATGATGGAGACACACTGCAGACTTCAGCAGAGGGTGTTTCAAAGACCTGCAAAACAGACAGAAGACGAGGTTTGTGCATATTTATATGTGGCATATTGGGGTTCTCACGAGGAGGTGGGACACAGGACCCTGAATTCCTTTGAGGTGAATATTGTGTCTCGCCTAGCTGTAGGAAGCTAAGTGGCTTTGAGTGCCCTTACAGACAGGGGAGATGGACAGCACCTGAGAAAGTAATCTGTACTATTCCAGAGACAAATTCCTGAAGAGAGGGATGAGTTATTCCTGCAAGGGCCTGTGTCTTCCTCTAATTGGTGGAGACAGCCCAGAATCAGCACCAGACTTATACAGCTATGTCAGACCTGAGGAATCACAATGCTGGAGATTATATTTGATTTTCATATACTTGTTTTTAGCAGCATTTTTGAGTAGCCTACATACAAGACAGCCAAGTTGGTCTGTACTCCTGGTCCCACTGCCCCTGTGCTATTCCATGCATGTTCTTCTGGGACCCATCAGCACCTGTACATCGGGGAGTTAAGCTCTAGAATCCATACCTGTGGTGGTCATCTCTGCACAGGCTGGGTGTTTCAGTGTTTCTCTGTGTGTTCAGACTGCTAGCAAATAATTTCTCCACACTCTCAGTGAGTAGAAAACATCCCATAAAAGGTTATGTGGACTAAGGAATGGATTAAGAGCACACAAACATGCTGTACAGGGATTTGTAACCCGTGGAAATTCAGTTATATGCCATCATCACATTTGAATGTTGCAGAGAGGAAGAGAAAACAGAGAAAGAGGAGCACATGGAAGGGAGGAGATTGTAAACTAGAACTGGGGTGAACAGCAGTAGCCTTTGTTTTTTGTAGGTACTGAAAATTGAACTTTCTGGCTCAAAAGAGAATAATCTGTGGACTGGTTAGAAGACCCTTGGGAGGGGTTGCAGTTGTCTTTTTGTGCCAAGAGGTAAGAATGGGATGTCTTGCTGTAGCACTTTTCAACTCCCCTCTCATTTATTTTTAATCTCAGAAATGCATTCCCATTTTACATACTGGGGAGAATTTGCTCCCCATCTGTAGTAAACCCAGACTCTCCAATAGTCTTCTGGTTCTGCTTTAGCAACAGAGTGTTAAGGAAGTTAAAGCCCTCAAAAGGCTCATCATCTGAGAACTCCTCCCTGGATTTAGCCTTCTCATCAATCCCTATTTGTGTAGGGAGCACAGGGCTCACAAATCAGCCCACTCAATTCTACAGCATCAAATGTCGAAGTGCTCGCAGAGAGGTGATACTAAGGCACCCAGATGAGATGCTGCACATCTGTACTGACACACCTGAACCACCAGCCTGCTCTTCACAGTGTAACAGGGGTCTCCTCACTAATCCTCACCCTGTGATCTAACTTTATATTTTACCTGGATCTTCTTCCCAATTGTAATATAGTTCAACCAGTGTTGATAGGTCAGGGCAGACTTAGTAGGGCTCTGGATTAGTTTAATTCTTGATTTACATCTAATCAAACCTCAGGGAAAGGTTTGTGATAACTCAGTGCCATGAGCTGGTAGTAGAAGCTGGGTTCTGAGTGCCCTTTGCTGGTGGACAGAACAGCAGAGAAATGGGCCTTCAGTGTCTGGTTACCAGATCAGGTTGTTTCATTTCTCCAACATGATTATTACAACAGTAATAATGTGGCATTCCCGTCCCTGCCACGAAAGCAAACCTAGAAATGCTTGGGCATGGCTGACATCCAAGGGATTTTCATGTCCCACTGGTTGTGTCTGTGTTTTGAGTCTGAAACGCTGCGGTGGGACAGAGATGAGCACTTGAACACACACACACAAAACAGGCAGATGTGCAGATCCACAAGTCAGGCTCCTCTGCAATTCCAGTTATGAAGGAGACATCTCTGAAAGAAGGAGAGGAACTGCAGCACACCCTGTGCATCACATGGCACTGAGTCTTTGGAATTAATGATGCCAAAGACCCAGTCATTCCAGAACATTCTGTCAGTCATGATGCAGCTGTAGCCCTGAGGGCCATGGGGCAGGTTTTGGTAAATGTGCCTCTGCTGCAGCTGGTGAGAGTGAGAAATGAATGCCAAAGGGACAGAGGTGCTGTACCCGGCTTTCTAATTCACCTCAGTGTTTGTGTCTTTCCTTACCTTTCCTCATACACATTTTATTCAACTTTCTCTCTGCAGCAGAGGGGAAGGATCAGGCAAGATCCTACTAATGAAGCTCCCTGAGGAAAAGCCTGGTAATCCTGTGCAGAGCAGGAAAGCCCAGAAATCCTGGCAGAAGGACTCGACTTCACTGCAGGACATGTAAGGAGAAAGTGAGGAAGCCGATGCCACTGCCAACAGGCAGTTTATAGTCCCTCAGCTAAATGGAAGCTTCCAGCAAATCAACAGGAATATTTCCAAGACAAAAGATAATGAAAGGAAGAGAAATGGCCACTAGTTTTTAGTACTGCAAAGGAAAAAAAAAACCAAAAAATGGGAAGGTTACAGAGAGAAAACAAAGCATAATCATCACTGAAAAATCCCGTTCTTGCTTCTCTTCTGCTGGACATCTGTGTAAAGAACATTATTGGGATGTTCCAATGCAGAGGATCATTGCAAAGATCAAGAGGGTTTTTTGAGATGGGTCAGGGAATCTGTTCTTCCCATATAGCCAGACCTGGAGTCATTCCTGTTCACCCAGGAGGTTTGTCAGATTCCTCCCTACCCCATTTTAAAAAAAAAATAAACATTCAGGGTGGCTTGCACTGCCCTAACAAAAGCCTAATCTCTTTCCAAGTGCAGGAAGAGATCCCTATGTCCAAGATATTAAATCCTGCTAAATTACACAGTTGAGCCCTGGGCATGTGTGGATATCTTGGTATGCTGAGGTCCTTAGTATTGGAAATGCATCTGCACTTTCATTTTTGTTATTATCTTTTAGCATTTTCTTTTCCTCACATGAGTTTTGCACAGGAAGGCACTTACCATCGGAGATAACAGCCAAAGGATCCTCTGGTGTGTAGTTAGGGCTTGGCAGAACTGGGATTCTCTCACAGGACATTTTGCTGACTGTCTGTACTTGAATCTTTGGAGTCCTGGTTTCTTTTCTGAGTTCCCAGCAGTGGGCAGCTGCTGCAAGCCTCTGCTTCCAGTGGACACCTTTCCCTCTCCCTTTATGGGATCCTGAGGTTTTAAAGTAAACAATTCATTCTTGTTCTGATAAGTCACATTAAAATATTGATCTGGGGGAGGGAGATGACCCTCGCTGCACTGAGCCGGTCACCTTTAGTCAGACTACAGAATGTCAAAAAATCTCTGAGATCTCAATTTTCTCTGTTCCTTCAGAGAGAGCACATGTGGGGAGGGAAAAATGCAAAAGATAAGGGGGTTTCAGCTCTTTGTTTTGCTGAACCCTGAGATGAAGGGTGTTTACTCTGGCTGCGCAGTAATTGCTTACTTCTGCCAGTGAGACTGATTTCATCAGTTCCTCAGGTCACAGTGCTCATCTCATGTTCACTGCTGGGGCTTGCCAATCTTTTTTCTTTCTTAAATTTTGATGTACTGCCTGCTTTGCTTGGGAATTTTCAGATTTTACCTTCCAGCACATCCAGGAGGTAGGGGAAAAAGCCTGGCTTTGGTTAAGCCTGTCTGAACACCACTGACAAACCCAGGAATGGTACACACCTCCCAGGACCTCATCCAACAACGAGACCATTGCATAAACCTCCACATCTATGGCCTGATTAATTTCACCTTTTTTTTTTTTTTTGTGAAGGCTAAAATAGGATTTGAACCTGAAATTTTCTCTGAACATAAAATAAAGTCACATCTTGGGTATGAGAACATTTTCTAGTTAACTAACAGGTGTTTCATCCCTTACTTCTATTACCATACTTCTGTTCCATTAGAACATTTTGGAACAGTCTGAAGTAATAGTTTGGAATTTTAGGAAGCAAAGTTTTCAATCTAAATAATTCACAAAAGTGAGGAACCAGGTCACTTTACTGATTTTGGCTGGATATGTCCATCCAGCAGCAGAAAAACACCATTAAATCCAATCCGGAAAACATTCTGTGTCTTGCCCTCTTCTCCTTACACCCTCTTTGTTACCAGTTGATGGTCTTTTTTGCTTAAGGCTGTCTTGGACTGCATATCTGTCATGGCAAAAATAATCTACTGATAATGCTGCTTTCTAATCCCAGCCCTATTATGTAAATAGTAATTCCTCGTTTGGGACTGGTACATGCACACAGTGTAAAGATGACAGAAACACTACTACTAGCAGTTCAGTCTGCCCTAGTAGTAGAACAAGCTTTGGGGAAAGTAGGTATCTAAAAATGACCTGTACAATTATATCAGCATCCCATGTGCAAATCTGAAAGTACGGATGTGCATTTGAAGTCTACAGAAGGTATCTGACAATTTGCTTAATCAGAAAAAGAGGACAAAAGACCTCAGATTAAAAAAAAAAACAAAAAACAACCAACCCAAAACCAAAATGCCACATGTCCAAAACTAACAGAGGAAAACTAAAATGTGCTACTTTTAATCACAGCAGAAACACCACTTACTTGGTATTTGTAGGTTGTGTTTCTGGGGGGGGGGGGGGAAGCAGTTTCCCTCAAAATGGGGCTCTGCAACTGTAGGTAAAGCACTGGTCACTCCACAGGGAGCCTGGGGAAAGTCTGGAACTACATTGCAACATCCAGTACTGCTGCAGACTGGTTGGGGTCCAGTTCTCTGAAATGAAATGCCAAAGTATTAGTAAATTCCTGGAAAAAGAAAAGGGAACTGGTTTGTTTAAGTGTTACAAAAGGTGACACAGGGACAGATACTGCAACATATGTTGCACACACACCTGAGGGCCAGATTCTTCCCTTGGAATCTGTAACTATGACCCCAAGCAAAATCATCTAACTTTGAAGTACAGTCTAACCCTGAGACTGGCACTGCTCAGAGCAGAGGACTAAGTCCTTTTATCTCCAAAAGTCCGTTCCAGCCTACATTATTCTTTGCTTCCATTTTATGTTCAAAGCTTCTGGTGAGTAAGGTGTCACTAGACAAAGGACATGATTTGATCCATACAAAAGTTCTTTCCTCTCATTTTTCTTATATACAATGTGGAGGATATGTTGAGGGAAATGAAAATCACAGGGATGGTGTCTTTTCTGTGCAGAAACAGTGGAAAAACAGCTTCAAAACTGAAGGAATAACCACAGGGGCAAAAACCTGAGCTGTATCTTTGTGGCTTTACTCCAGCACATAATCAATACTCTTCAACTGATTTGGGGCTGACTATTTGATCCATGTAAAAATCCTGTCACAGTCCCACTGGCCATGGGCATGGCTCCCTTGGCTTAAACTTCCAGATAAATCTGGGTCAAAGATTCAGAATCTTTTATGGAGAAAAATTACACATATCCATGTGTCATTTATCCCTTTGCTTTCTTAATGTAAGTGACTGTGCTGACTCACATCACTTTTGGACATGGCCATATAATTTTTGAGAGGATATTGCTACATGAATTCTTGGGCTCAGAGTAGACAAAGTTGGTGGTTTATCAGCTTATCCAAGAGTACTGCCGCATTCAAGGGGTACATTTACCACACTCCTGTGGACAGAGGTAAGGGCTATGAGTGCTGGGACAGCTCAGATCCCAGAGGAGAAATGCTGTGATCCTTGTCAGTCAGTGGCCACTGGTTAAAGATTATCTGAGCTGGTCACTCTGATGGCTGGGTAGAGAAAGATTAACTCAGAGCAGCAGAAAGTTGAGCAAAGGTCTTTAACCTGGAAGCCATGATCTCTTCTGATTTCTGCTGGGGATCAGTAAACAAAATTGATTTGCGTTTCCCAATCATCAAACTCATTACATCAGTTCTGGATCATCCTGGCATTTCCTGTAACCATTCACTCTCTGACAGAGAGAATCTGAGTTGAGGATTATCTTCAGATTAGGAGAGTAAGGTCTGACTGACAAGGTACCCTCCACGACAGTGCTGTTTCCCCAGAAAAATAGTTGTGGGCAGAATTTAAGCAATCTTGCTGTAAGCAGAAGGCGAACGCAGAAAACTTGTATTTACCAGGCCCTCAGGGTGACTACCCTTCCCCCAGGAGACCTGCTGGCTCTGCAGACAGGTGTTCAAGGGATGCCCTAGGTCGGGTTTGAGGGAGCACTTCCAGCTCTTAGTGTCCCCTGAGCTGCACATGAGGATAAGTAACTTTATTAATTTTTTGTCTCTGCAAGTAAAAATCCTGTTTAAATTCTGTTCTCAGAACTTGAAGAGACTTTGGTGACCTGACCGCTGTCAGCCCCTAGTGCAGTCTGTGCCCAGGGCTGAGGGTGGCTCTGCTGAGGGGCCCTGTCCCCTGCCCCCTGAGCCCAGCCCCAGCTCCAAGGCCTGGGGGACGTCTGAGGCAGAGTTTGGGGCAGGGTGGACAGGGCGCTTGGTGCCCTTGGCTTGCTGCAGGCAGCTGTAATTAAGAGTTAGTTGTTTTAATTGCAGTGCTGCAGTCCAGCCAGGAGCAGTCCCATGTGGCTCCTGTGCCTCAGGAGATGCCTGTCAGCATCTCACGTGGGCGCTAGTTTTGCTTTTTTGAGAAAAGCAAAAAATCAGTTCAGCCCCTAAAAAAATCATGAAGACAAAGTTTTTATAATGGTTTTATAACTCCATGCTGATGTTCTACCCTGCCCTGGCCCAGTGGTGACTGGAGGAGCTCCCTACAGCTAGCCTGGCCACCAGAAGGGCTTCAAGTCAGGGCCCAGAAGTAGTCAAGATAAACCCAGCTTGGCACGGGCTGGACTTGGCTTTCGTTTTCTATGTTCATCCGTCCCTATTTCCCCAGTTACACAGAAAAACGGTGCAACTGTGATGGCAATGTTTTGGAGACAGTGGTGACAAAGTAACAAAGAATGAACCATCACGTGTTTTGTATGACATTGCAGGCACTTTCCTTGCTAAATAGAAACTTTACACAGATTCCATATTTAGTCTAACCTGTTTTACCAACTCATTAACCACTCCATGTAACATGAAATTGCATTTCCCATGGCTATTCCAGTCCTGTTTGCCATGGCTCTGCTGAACTGAAGCATTTTTCACAAAATCCTGATTTCAAGACCTCAGAGAAAAAAGAAGTCGCTATTTTTTTCCCAGTCTGTCCCTGTAGGTAATCCAAACCAACAGGTTTAAGGGGCAGGCTGTGGCTGCTCAGGTGCATCTGGTCTGTAATTACTTAGGTTGGTGCAGGTGCTGAGCATTAGGCATAGGTAGGTGTTAGTTTTGAATGAAGAGAAGGACTAAAGCCGGGAGAAAAGTGAGGCAGCAGTTTTTGTGAAAGAGTTGAAGTGCTCTCTTTCCACAAGGAAAGTATTTGTAGCATTGGTAACTGGAGAATGCTCCAGAAAGGATTTGCTTCCAGTGGGCAGAGGCTGGTTGTCAGTGGCAGCCCAAGCACTTGTTAACTGGCCAGGGATGACTGGGAAGTTTCTGTGACAAAACTAGGGAATCCCAGAATGGTTTGGGTGGGAAGACACCTTAAAGATCATCTCATTCCACCCTCATGGGCAGGAATGCCTTCTGCTCTCCCAGGTTGCTCCAAGCTCTGTCCAGCCTGGCCTGGGTCACTGCCAGGGATCCAGGGGCAGCCACAGCTGCTCTGGGCATCCTGTGCCAGGGTCTCTCCACCCTCACAGCCAAGAATTTCTTCCCAATATCCCATCTAACCGTACCCTCTGGAAGTGGCAAGCCATTCCCTGTGTCCTGTGAGTCAAGGCCTTTGTCCCAAGTCCCTCCCCAGCCCTCCTGTGAGCTCCTTAGGCACTGCAAGGCTGCTACGTTGCAGGGAACCTGCACACAGAAACAGCAGGGAGGTGAAATATGGACCTTGAGCTCAAAATAAAGTGAGCATTGGCAATTCCTGACCTAGCACTGGGAAGTGCAACATTATGTATAAAAAGAATGGAAAGAAGAATTATTAATCTACTGTAAAGGCTGTAGAAACAGGCGTGAGAATTACAAAGGTGTTCAGGCACACTGGAAGTTAATTAGTCCTAATTAGGATCAGGTCTGAGAGTGGCTCAGGGATCTTGTAATGGTTTTTCAGTCTAAAGCAATTCTCAGTCTGATGAGGGTTTCAGAACAGATTCTGTTAAGTTGGAGAAGCTTACCCATTGCATTGGACATAAAACTTACTGGATAACAACAGCTCTAGAGTTCCTGAGACTGCTCTTCTAGACTGACTCACCTGGAGAAACTTAAAACTGACAAGTAAGTGGACTTCTAGTTTGTGGTTGGAATGGGATGACTGAGGTTCCTGTACTTGGCAGTTAAAATAGGTAGTGGTGTGCCCTGGCACATATTAGATTTGGTGAACTTTATAGAATGATTATCTGTGGAAAATGTGCTGGATCAGAAAGAAATCACCAGAAAACTTCTCCCCTGCCTATCAGCATCTCCTTGCTCTCTGAGATTAGCTTAGAAATAGAAAAACAGAAATAAAAAGGGGTGTGGTTAGTGAATCAGAGGTGGCCTTGTGTTTCAGCCTCTAGATGATCAAGGGTGATGGTGTCTGGATCATGGACACTTCTGCCTGTTTTGTGTGTCGGGGCTTTTTCAAGATCAGCTCTTGGAAATCAGTGGATTTGCACTGTGCTCACTGAACACTGTGGCACAGAGCTCCCAAAAGTATTTAGCTGAAGAGTAATCCCAAATACTGTGTTATGGACTAGTTTAAGGTATTCATGTGCCCGCACTTGAGAACCCCCGTGTGATGTTTGTACCAGCATCTGCAGCTTCAGTGTATGAGAAACAGGGCGAGGGTGAACACTGGAGTCCCAGTAACTGGGAGAAGAGGTCGCCTTCTCCCTGTCCGGGGAGTCCTTGGCTCTGTCTGTGGAGCTCTGTCACTGCAGGGTTGAAGGGTCCCCAGGCACCGGCTCAGATGTGGGTGTGCTGTGAAGCTGAGGGAGGGGCTGGGAGCCCTTGCAGGCCATGCTGTATTTCCAGGTGATTTCGGGGTGCTCAGGGGGCTGAGGCAGAGGAGCGCGAGGGCCCGGCCTATGTGGAGCCTTGTGCTGCCCAGGGATTGCGGCACTTGCCTGCTCCATGGGGCCGGGGTGAGCTCGCAGGCTGCTGGCTCTGTTCCCTGGGCAGTGAATGCTACTGCGGGTAAAGGGCTGGTCACTAAGCTTCAGGGCGTGCGTTTGCTGGCATTAGAGAATAAAGCACGGCCTCTCCTCTCCCTCGCTGTGAAAACAGACACAGTCACTAACCTGGTGTTCCGTGTCCGCCTTTGTCCCGCGCACCGTGGAGATGTCGCTGGGCAAACGGGGCTGGCCAGGGCTGAGCTGGGCTTAAAAGGACACAGGTTCTTGTTGGGTGGGGAGGGGAGGAGTGCCCAGCTCTGGAAGGAAACATCTGGCTGTCTTTAACCGCTAGGAACTGCATGCACGACCTGCCTGTGTAATCACATACCAGTTCGGCTCACCAGAGCTTGAAATCTACTTCCATAACCTCACAAGGTTTTCCAGTTACAAAATGTCCTCAGAATACAGTTAAAGAAAAAATATTTTGAGAATTCCTTTTTTGTGTTTCATTTCTTACTGTCTCACAGTGTCAGTAGTATTAGTGTTTGAGAGAGGAACTAGTTTACTGGTTAAATGAAGTTTCTTTTTTTTCTTTTTTTTTCTTTTTTTCTTTTTTTTTTTAATGGAGAAATGAGATCCAACAGTGAAAAGTAACCTTTTTTAAAGAAACACAAAATGAGGGAGAAAGGAGGGAAATTCTGTTTGATTTCCAGTAAATGCCCACTTTAAATATCTCGGTACTGATTTAGAGATATTGCTAAGGTGTTTGAGTAATTTTTTTGGACCAAAGGGACCTGCTCTATCGATCTGTATCAGTCCCACCAGGGGTTATATGACACAGCCACTGTAGAACCCTTTGATGCTGTATGGGACCCCTCTTTTGCTGAAGTACTGGTGTCAGTTTGCTGTGTTTTCATTTTAAATGTTAAAACTTTCTACTGGTTCTAAAACAAAACACTTTCCAGCCTCTTGGAATTTTTCTGTTGTATTGGAAAACAATTCAACACATGCAATTCTTGTTTTAATGATCTCAGTGAATTAATTTTTATTTTTATTAAATAGGAGATAGAATGTGCCCATTTAAAGATCAAGAAACAATTACCTAATTTCATGTCCAAATGAAGAATCTTAAACTATGCAATTTGCAGTCATTTCAAGATTATTTGCGTCCAAGACTTATTCAGGGATTCAGAGATTATTCTCTCTGCTTACCAAGAAGAACTCACACCTTTTAATTAATGCTTGCAGGATTAATTCTGTATGAACTGAAGTTTAGAACTCGCCTGCTGTTCCCAGAATACTCTTGAAAACTTGGTTTTCTTCCTCAGAAGTTTATTATGACTGGAAAAAACCAAAACACCGCTATACAAATCTGAAAGTGCAAAGTGAGTTATTTCCTCCAGATATCAGCTGATGCTTTTCTAACTTACATGACAGCTTTCTCCCACTGCCCAGGCTGTGGAGCTGTCTTTGGCGTGGCATGGGGTGGCCCTGGTCCCTGCCAGAGCCTCCAGCTGTGTGTGTGACTGCAGGGCTGGATGGGCCATTCCTGGAGCTCATCTCTGGGAATGATCCTGGGAGACTGCCCCCGCTCTGGCTGTGCTGTGGGTGGTGTTCCCAGGGCTGGCACCTGGGCTGCTCTGTGCCCTGGGATGGACCACCCGTGGTGGCTGCAGCACCTGGCACAGGAGGGTCTTGGAGCTGTTGGATCACAGCTGCTGGGGACACACGGACAGAGATCTTTGGGACCTGTAACTGTGGGGTCTGACCACGGGTCAAGCTGGGCTCTACTTGCCCCAGGGTTGCAGGGACGTGGATGCGTGGGTATGGTGACGCATGCCTGCTGGTGCCACAGCTCGTGTGTTCCCAGTGTGCCTGGTGAATTAGGGTACCATCTGCCTATGTCTGGCACGTTGGAGCTATTTCACATACGTGAGCTGGAGCATGTTAAACATTAATCATTCCTCTCAGGCCTCTGTGGGCCTGGGCCAGGGCTCTGTTTTACCCAGGTCAACGAACAATGCTCTGGGGCCATGTTTGAAGCTAAGTGGTCGTGTGGCAAGAATCCGTGTGTTTCACAATTCTTAAATGCTAGTAGAACATTCCTGAATGCTAGTGGAACATAAAGTCCAGTTTTAATTTAGGATCAGTGAGTAACTTAACTGGACACGAGTGCCATACTGCTGTGACAAGCAGTCTGGGAAATTCCTGAAGTTTGTTAAGGATAATTTCTCATCACAAGTGCTCAGTGAGCCAACTAGGAAAGGTGTTCGCCATAGGGGTTTATGAATAGAGGACTCGTGGCAGGAGTGATGGTTCTGGTCATAGTGGTCATGAAATTATTTGGTGTAGATTTTTTGGTGTAGTTACAAAAGCAGAGTTGTCACCCTGGATTTCAAGAGAGCAAAGTTTAGGCTGCCAGGGAACAGTTGGCCATGTCTCCCGAGGAGCTGCCTTGGGGCCCCGAGTGCTGGTCAGGTTTGAATGAAATGTGTGCAGGAGAGGCAATGCCATTCAGGCAGAAGCCAGGCAGGTGGGGTAGGTTGCCAGCTTGGCTGAACAGGGCACACTGCTCTTGGAAGCCAGGAAGCCAGGCCAGGTGTCAGAGGAAGAGGAGAGCTGTGGTTTGCCAGTGGAGTGCTGGGGTCTCAGTCCAAGGGCTTGTGCTGTTCAACACTGTTATCCAGTGCAGGACAGGTGCAGGAGTGGAACACACCAGGAGTGAGTTTGCTGAGGATGCTGAAGTGGGAGGTGCTGTGGGTTCAAGGGGCGAGAGGCCTTGCAGAGGAATCTAGATAGGTGGAACATTAGGCAATCATCAGTGGCAGGAAATCAAACAGGAACAGCAGCACTGCTGGCAGGAGAATTCCTAGTGGTTTCCACAGGGCCTGGATTTCACCCAGTATGGACTAGTGCAGCACTTACTGTGTGAATTAAAGAATTTTGCTGTAAAGCATAAAGATTAATGACTGTACCTGCTGGAAACATGGGATGGAGTTCTCTTGAAGTCAGGCAGTGGCAGCCACAGGTTTGTGAGAACTGGCTGACTCACCTTTACCCCAAACTTGGAATTTTTCATCAAATGAAGTTTTCCTGAAATGTGTCATTTGACAAGATAGTTCAATTTGTCTGAAATTTTCAAACCTAAAAAAAGCTTCTATTTAATTTGTAACCACATTTTTATTTAACTCCTGAAAGCTGGCATGAATATCGCAGTTTGATTAACGTTGCTTTTTAAGTGTTATTTGAAGTAATGCTTTTATTTGCATGAAGTCTTGGGGGTTTTGTGGTTGGGTTTTTTTTAAAAATCAGTTTTAGTTGGTATGGTTTGAGCATAAGAACAGGAGGAAGCTGAGTGAAGGTCCCTATGTATTGCTTATGTGCATTTGCTGATCCAGCACCTAGTGAAGTAATGGGTGGTAGATTAAGTAATTTTTTTTTCCCCCAGCACTTTCTGAAGGCACCCTGTTCTTTCCAGTACCAAATTAATAATGATTCTGGTGCTGTGCTACATGTCTGTAACTATAGCTTACTGATGGAAAAGTTTCCACAGCTATGCTGGTAAACTGAGAACATGTCCTGGCTTCTCTGGGGTGCTCCCTCTGTGTACACAGGAAGTGTAGGAAGGCCTTGGGCTGCCTGTGCCTAGGCTGTTTCCCCAAACTCCCAGCTGCTGAGCTGAAAGGAGTTCAGGAGTGGATGTGGCACTTTCTTGGTGTGTTTCTTCTCTCATTATACCTGCTCTGAAAGGTGATGTTAAGCAAACTTGGAAAGAATGTTCCATCAGTGTTGTCAGAGCCATGCCCAGCTGTGCACGGCTCCAAGTGGCTGTCTGGGGAGGAAGTAGGGTTTTATCATCAGAAAGAAAAATCCCAAACTGGGTACTTGTGTTGATGCAGATAGAAGACTGTTTGCCACATGACAAATGGTAGTAAGAATAAGATGAATTGAGATGATTTGTGTACTCCACAAAACTATATTTGTTTACGATAAATTTTTAACTGTATGGTGGGTATGTGTAACCAAACCATGCTTGAGGTGAATGCAATAGAAGCCAGAGATTCAGGAACTGGCTGTGAGCTGAGTTTACTGGCTCCTGCATTCAAGCCCTGAGAAACAGTAGACAGGAAAGCACAAAATCCTTAGGAAATGTGGTCTCCTAGGGAAGCAGGGTGTCCTGGTTTAGGGCAAATTTAGGAGGAAACCTCGGGGGGGGGGGAAGTTTTGGGTTTTTGGTGTTTTTATTTTTCATCTAAATGAGAGATGAAGTAAAAACCTGCTTCCAGGAATCCACACTGGTGGAGATTCAAATTCTGGTCCAAACTTGTGCTTAGAAGCAGTGAATTCTGCCTCTCTCTACCGTTTGTCTCTGCACTGAAGTCCTGATTTTCTCCAGGTTCTAAAAGCTGCCAAAGGAATGACAATGCTGCTGACAACTCACCTTGAGAGGTGTACTTGCTGAACAGGATATCAGCAGTTCTGTTGCTCTGGGAATTTATAGTCCAAAGCAATCTCAAGGCAGCTGCATTTTCTTACTGGACTGCAGTTCTTGCCAGTGCTTTCCTGTGCCAGGAGGCTGACAGGCTGGAGTTGTTACCAGGACCCGTGCACCGCACACAAACTGCTGCACTCTGGGTGCTCCTGGCACTGAGCTGCTGCCCGGTGTGTAGGGCAGGAGCATTGGTCACATATGGGTTGTTCTTGAGGAACACTGATTTCTCCCAGGCTGCTTCCCTGGCATGTAACACCACCTGCCTTTGTCCTGGGAATATTGGCTGATGTGCAAACTCTTGCGACAGGCTTGGTGCTGTTGTAACAAACCAAAGGCAGAAAGGAGCAACAGCAAGATGTTTCCTGTCTCACTATCAAATAGCAAAGTCCTTTATAAAAAGGGGAAAAAAAGTTAATTGAATGCTCCTATTTCTTCTCTCTCTCTTTTTTTTTTTTTTTTTTTTTAACCTATGGACACAATCGGGAAATGCTGAGTCTTAAATGTGTGTGCTGTACCCAGCCATTGATAAAACATGGAAACACAATTTTTACTTTTATTACTATTAATTGGAGACAGTGAACCAGCTGCTTGCTTGGTGAGGAAGAGGAACTCTTTCAAACTAGATAATTTTCTTAAAAGCTGCTGTTCACAGAACTAATGCACTGGGGCAAAGGAAATTACTGGTATGGTAAGGAAAATGTTGTCACGTGTTAACGGGGGGCCCTCAGTTCCCTGGACTCTAGGTGGGCTGCAGAGGAAGGGAATTACTAGACTTTTACACCATGTTACCCCACTTTGAAGCAGCTAGAGATTATTTAATGATTATGTTCTGTAAAGAACCCCTTAGAACTAAAGATCTGTGCTGCACCAGCACACTAAAACATGTAGAGGTACAGCAGAGATGTATCTGCCCATGGCATGCAACTAATATTTGCCAAGTATTGATCTAGTGTGCACCTCTGTTATCTTTTAGCTGTAATCCAAGGTTCAAAGTTTACCTTTTGTTTAAAAACTGATTTCACAGGCAGGTCATGTCCTTTAGCTAATCCAGCAGCAATAGAGGTCTGTAAAATGAAAATTGAGTTTACCATTACTTGGAGGAAAGCATCGAAGCCCACACGGAAAGCCCCTATGGCATAGAGGTGTAACCACAGACATGGCAGTATGCACAGAGCCTAGACAGGTGACAAAGTGCAGGAAATAATTAGTCTGCTTTGCAATGTTGTGGTGTTGCCAGACCAGCCTCAAACCAGGAGAAGATAAGCCTTGACCATTTGCTCCTGACCCAGGCACACCCACAGCCCATCCCAGGGTACTGGTTATTTGTCCCCACCTTCCTATTTTTACTGCAAAGAGTTGGCTGAAATGATTCCCAAATAGCTGAAACCCCAAAGTACACTGGGAAAGGAAGGTTTACCACAAAATAAATGGCCACACGAATATAATAATCTAATGTAGTAAAGGATGTTAGTTTTTACTTACTGTTTTCCTTCATAAAGTTATGTGCATTTGTATAGAACAGTCCGTATATATGGGTAAGGAAAATCCCTCTCCTTAGAGGTAGAATTAAGTGATTATGCATCAAAAATTTACTCAATCTTGAAACTGAAGCAAGCACAGAGTAGTTCCTGTCCACAGCACATCTGGCACGTTTAATTTCTATTGAAGTGACTCTGGCCAGGGCTCTCTCTGTGTCTCAGTGTTGGGGACTGCAGCAAACAGCGTGGACAGCCTGAAAACAGAGCAGATCCCATGCTGGGGACAAGCAGGGACAGGAATTACCAGAAACTACCAGCCTCTGGGGCTGGGACTTCATTTTTACCACACTGATCACTCCAAATGCAGGGATGCAGCTCCTCAGACTCTCTTGCCACAAAAGCCAATTCTGATCTGGTTCTCAGGTCCTTCACAAAAACCACAGGAATTTGAATTTTGGGCTACTTTTACAAACTTCATCTCAGCTTTGCAAAAGCCAATCCCTGCAGGTCCCTGCTTTCCAGAGGACCAGCCTTACTGATCTCCAGTTTCCTGGAAAACCTGCCACAGCCCCAGTCTGTGCCACCAACAGCCACAGCCCAGCTGAACACAAGTTTGGAGAGGTCAGGGCCTTCCCCTGGACTGCTGCACTTGGAGTGAAATCCAGCTACAAATGGAGCTCTGGAAACAGCCTCCAAAATGTTCTAGGATCAATCCCTTAGGGTTGGCTCCGAAGGGCAACATCTCCAGCACAAGTCCTTGTCCCAGCCCTGGCTCACTGACACACACACAGAAAGCCAACGGTCATACAGACCCTGTTTGCAGAATTTCTGATCCAAACCTGTTGGGGAAGATGAAATAGGAAAGCCTTATAGATATGATTACCTTGCAAGGGATGCTGAAAATATGGAAAGTATAGTCGAGATTGGGATGAGGACAAGGTTTGAGTTGAAGAGTAACTAAGAAACAATGGTATAGCTAACTGAAGGTAATCCTCCTTCTTGATAGAACAATACCCTCTGCCTAGGCAGGTCCAAAGGTCAGAACAAACCATACCTACCTGGTAGAAGATTCCTAAAAGCAGTTTTTTAAGGTTTAAAATATAACCCCATATGGTAATGTGATGATTCTTATAGGTTGCATGCAAATATTGTAGAGTTTGTAGCTTGTTTCAGATTGGTTAAAGAGAATTAGAATATTCAACAGAGAAGATGATTTATTGTACTGTAAAAGGCAAATCGCTCTCTTTTTACTCTCTCCTTTTGCCTCTCTCTCTCTCTCTCTGGCCTGCTTTGAGCTGCATCTTGCAGCCCAGCAAGCCTCTCACACCCACGCTCTTTCACAATAAATTCCCATGCTCTAAACCCATCTTTAGAGATCTCTCGTTTCTATTTTACCCTCATAACCAAATTCCACAGAGTTAAATCCTACATAAACCCTCACCTTTCCTGCTCAGCTCTGAGGGAAATCTGACAGAGGATTAATAAAGAACCTTTACTGAGAGCAGTCATCACCTCAGGCCTTCAGGCTTGGCAAGATTTTGAAGTGAATGGACCCAAATTCAACTCCTAAATGTACATCTCTGACAAATCTTGTTAAAAAGATACCAGACAGTAACAGACCACAGAATTAAAAGACTGCACAAGGAATAACAGAAGCTTTTCCACGAATAACAGAAGTTCATTTTTTTCCCTCACCAGCCTGGGACTGTAGAACCGAATCTTTCCACCAAGAAACAAGAGGGTTGTTATTAACACTTAGACCTCTCAAATGCTGTTATTTCTCAGAGAACTGGGCCATCACCAACCTACTGCCATGTGCCTGCAGTGCTTTGGGGAAAGGCAAGATGACATCCCACTTCTGCCTGGAAAAATTTCAAGATCATAAAAAGTAATTTTCCTTCCCTCTCTCTGAGCCATAGCGTGACGGGAAATCACACTGAAAACATGGGTTCTGGGTTGGGGTCGGGGTCAGATGGCCGAATAGATGCCCTTGCGCACCATGTTCTGTCTGCACCCAAAACACATCTTTGGGAGGACATGGCAACCTGCGTACCAGAGCCGCCATCTTTGGTGTGGAGTCAGGAAGTTCCACTTTTCTCCCCAACTTGGGTTCTGCCAGGAGCCAATTGTGGCCAGGCTGCCATTCTTGGTGTGGTACCACAAAGCTCGTCAGTGCACTCCTGGCTCTCTGGGGCTGGCAGCTGATGCAGGGCTGGGTGACTGCCTCTGGTTGGTCTTGAGGCAGGCCCTGGCCCCAGCACAGGTGCAGGTGAGGGTTGGGAGGATGGGGGAACAATAGGAGGAAAATGAGGGATGGTGCTGGGCAGAGCAGTCAGCCTGTGCTCGTGTCAGTGCCGCTGGGCAGGGCACTGGGATCTGTAGAGGGATTTCTGTTAGAGAATGGGCACGGAGTTTGACAGGACTGGACAATCCAAGCCTGCACATCCTGCACGTAGCTCAAGGAGTAGGAGAAGCAGATGGGCCTCAGTGTCCTTGAACAGGGAAAGAGTTACAAGAAGAATGTACAACACAGGTTACAGAGCCAGATAACAGAATCACAGATGTTCACACACCCCACCACGAGCACTGTGCGTGATGACCAATTAGGCTTAGCTGTAGGCGCGTGCATTTGAGCTATGAACCAATTGTGGAGATGCCCTTGCTGCGTGATAGTCTAGTAAACATATAAAAGTGT
>JAHLSL010013030.1:147351-190608 GCA_025920805.1 Petroica traversi
CCGGCTGCGGCCCTTCCGGGGCTCCCGGCGCGGTCCCGGGCTCCCCAAACCTCGCCGGTCCCAGCAGAGCCGAGGGGAATTTTTAGTCCATTGTCGGCAGAGAATTCTCGTGGAGAAACCGCAAAAATAATGGAGGTGGGGTCTGATTGGGGGAGAAGGTTCTGCTGGAAATTAAAAACGCCTTGGCAAAAAAAAAAGCTGTGGAACAGCTCATTTCCTCAGTAATTGTTGTCCATGGAGGTAGCCTTACCTCAGTTCTGCAATCACCAGTCACACTTTCTGGGGGACTGTGGGCTTGGCAGTGGGGCTGAGGAGGAGCTCTCAGAAGCTGGTAAGCCAACCAGTCTAGATTTAATTTTAGGAAGAAAGAAAATTATTTTTCCTTCCCGTCAGATGGCAGTGTGTAATTCGGGGGGGGGGGGGGGGGGTGAGAAGGCTTTAATGTAGATAAGTATTAGTGAACCTCTTTTAGAAGAGGGGAAAGACAGAGCACACCAGGAGGAATGGCTCCGGCCTTCCTCTGTGCCTGACATGGCACTGCAGCTTCACAGCCAGAACAGGCTCAGCAAGTCCCTATGTTCTGATGGATGCATCAGACTTCACCAAAAATCTTCCAGGAGGAGACAAAACAAATTTTGGAGTATCACACTTCTCTCAAGGCATTCCATGTTAGAATCAGCTGTGCTTAATGTACAGGTCAGTGGGAATATCTGGATTTATCTATTCTCTCCCCAGAGCCAAGCAGTAAGTCTAGCATTCCTGTCTACTCTGGTGGCAGCCACTGTCTTGGGTTCCAGCTCGCTCCTCAGATGGAAAAGGTCAGGCAGGAAATTCAGGAAGCATATTTCACAGAGAAGGAATCTTGAACTGCATTCAAGTACTACCCTAATCTTCCTCAGGACTGGGACCATAATTGCTGACTGTTACTGGCAGTAAAACTTCTTCCAGCTGGGTGGTGCTGTATCCGAGGCTCCACAGTGTGGCTGGACACAGGCTGGACACACAGGTAAGGGCAAGGCTCAAAAACTGTTGGCAGTGAGGTGTAAGTTTGTTTTGGCAAGTGGTGTTGCCTTGCTGGATGCTGGGGAATAGGCTGGGGCAGAGCTGCGGGTCAGTGGAACCAGCCCTGCTCCAGCAGTGCTGTCACCATGTCACTGCACTGGGGCAAGCACAAATCTGTCACCTTTAATCCACCACAAAACAGATGCAACTCAGACATAGATTAAGCATGCAACATGTCACAGGTAACAAAATGGATTAGATAGCAGTGTATATTAAATAAATCTTTTTAAGTAAAAAAGAAATCACAGAAACAATTGCCGAGGAACGTCTGCAGGCTCAGGTCTAGAGCTTTGGATTTTTCTCTTATACAGCAGCAGCCAAATTCACCATGGACAGATCTTGCACCAGAAGGACATGTGCAGTGGGAAGCAGTAAAATCCCATTAATGTTTATGCTCAAACCAGGTCTGCCTTCCCGGTGGTACAGAAAGTGCCTTTAGAGTCGGTGCTGTTAGAAATTAACAACCCCAGTGTTAATTAGGCTCATTAGCAAGTGCACACAAACAGGAGCCAGAACAGAGCTGTGTTCCAGAGTGCCAGATTTCATTCGGAACGCCTCCATTGCAAACACGAATGAGGAAAGGATGGAAAACAAATCACTGTACAGAGAGAATGACAGGGTTCAACCCGTTCTCCTAAAAGGCTTAATGCCAACCCCAGCTCAGATGCTTTGTAGCACACATACAGCTTGGCAGTAACGAGGCAGTTTTGGTAGAACTGAGATCTGGACATGCTGTGTCAGCATGCTCTGCTGTGCCTTGACAGTCTTCTAGTACTTACACAAAAATGCAACATCCAGCCCATACTTCTGGATACAGAACAATAGTGATGTGCTTAATGAAGAGAGTTGCTTTCAAGAGACAGCCTGTGGAAAGCTTCCAACAGAGTTTTTCTCCTACTCTCCTAATGGTTTAGGAACACAAGGCTCAATGTGCTTTGAAAAAAGTCTGGTATGAAATTAATAAAGATGCTCAATTTTCCAAGTATATGATATTTAATTGTAATGAAATAAAATCTGAAAATGTCTAAATCAATTAAGAAGTAAACATGAGTTGTAATACTATACCTGTAAAATTATTAATTTCATTCATTGTCATTAGAAATTGTGTAAAATATTTATTAAGGGCTTTGCCTACAGAGGCACAACATAAATAGAGTAAGTCCTGCTGAAATGTGATCAGTTCGCAGCTGCTGTGGGAACATCAGCAAGGCCACCCCACGTGACAGTCCCCGGCCTCGAGGCTCGGCCCCCGTGCTGCCAGGGTTTGCTCCAGAGCCCAGCACCGGGCAACTGCTCTGCCACAGTCCCTCGGAGTCCCTCGGGCAGGTGCCAAAGCCAGCAGAACATGCTTGGGGAGGAAATGGGTGCTGCAAAGTTAATCCACCCCTTCAAACCCTTGGGCATTCTCCACGGCCATGAGGAGCTTCTCCCGCAGGTCCTCAAAAGATTCATACAGAGGTAAGTCTAGGCGATTAAAGCTGGAAGGAACAAGGAAAGTGTCACTTAATAATCCATGGAAAAATAGAGTTTTGAAGAAGTAGGAAAGATTAAATAATTCGGGGTCTTGATTAAGAACGCAGCTTGTGTTCCACAGCGTTCCCCGCACACCTCACACCTGCCCAAGGTGAGTTCTCCAGTAACTGTGTGCTGCCTTCCGTTGCGAAGCTGAAAGCAGGAATTTGCTAAGAATCACTTAGGAGAGGAAAAAAGCCAACAGAAAGCCCCTCACTGTATTTAGATGATAGAAAACAATCTTTGCTCAAAAGACTGATTTTTTGAGGCCCAGCAAAGATATTCTGGATTTAGAGGACACACCCTTTGCTCTCTGGGGGGAAAAATGATTAAACATCCAAGAGAAAGTCTTCCAAAGGTAAAAGCTAGCGGAGATTTGGAACCCAAAGAGGATGGGTTGATTTTGGAGTGCATTCAGAGTAGTATTGTTGTGTTTGTGTTTGGTGGGTTTTGAGCTTTTGTTTTCAAGTTTGGTTTTTTTTTTAAGCCCATTACTCTGTAGAATGGTTATTTTCATGGAAAGATCCCCAGTCTGTATTGATAGTCTATAAAATAATTTTTAAAGAAAAATTGTGCTGAATTATAAAAGTCACGCTCCTGAAATGTAACAGAGCAAGACAAATTTGTACCGAATGATTTCAATGTTTGCAAAGCCTATAAACCAGGGTTAAATTATTTTATAACCTTGCATTTGTTTTGAATTCTCCAATGATTTATGGGCTTTCTATGGCTGTTTGGTGATGCCTGACTTGCTGTAGCTCATTACATCTGCTTACTAAGATGTGGGAAATAAAATAATATCCTTCAGTTTCTCCGTTTGTGAAGGCACGGGCTGTTTGATGCAGAGCTGAACATGGTCAGCAGTGTGGCTCCTCTGGCAGGAGCAGCTCTGGGATTTATACTTTGGTGACTTACCAGGTGTGAGCTCGGGGCAGCTTATCAGGACTTCCCCACTGCTCTATTGTAAACAGCTGAGGACCGTTTGAACCTGGGTGAAAATGAAAATCCTATGAAACAAAAACTGCTGGACACTACAGAGACTGCCTAAACATTATTTTAAATGTGAAATGTTGGCATAAATTGTGGGCTGGATTTTTCACCCGTTACAGGTACATTAAAGCAACAGGAATGTGGTTCTTTCTTTCCAAGCCCAGTGAGTTGGTTTCAGAGCTTGTGTAATGCCAAGGAAGTGAGCTCAGACTTCAGCATTTAAAACTCAGTGCTACGTGGGGGTCAGAGGTTGGCTGGATTCCCATCGTGCCACAAGCAGCTCACCATAAAGTTCAGCAAATCCGTTCATAGGCACACGTGACGTCCCGGTCACAAACTGGAGGAGCCGGATCCGTTTCTCAGCGTCCATCAGCAGAACAGCCTGTTGGCAAATGGACACCATCAGCCTCAGCAGTGTGAATCACCTTTTGTACGAGCCTACCCTCAGGACACAATGGATTGTCTCTGCTCCAGGTCCCATCTGTGGGCTGCTCTGGCAGGACCTGACTGAGGTGGGAGCAGGTGCTGCCTTCCAGCACAACACCCCCCTCCCCCCATTCTTAGCAGTCTTCACAAAGAAAAATGATTGCAAAAAAGGGCAGTAACTTTCACTTACAGGACCAGTCAGAGGTGGTGCCCAGTCTTACCTTCCAGAACCACTGGATAACAGGATGATTTGGGCAGTAACCGTTTTTGTAGATGGTGTGTTGTCTCCAGTCATTGACATCGACATCACCAAGGCCACACATCAGTAACTGCAGGGAAGCAGAACAGTGGGATATTAAGGAGGGTGTGTTTCCCTGCAGTCACAGGGTAACAAAGTGTCACGGCCCCTCAGGGCTCTGACCTTCAGTCATTTATGTGCACACAGGGGAGAGTCGGAGCTTCTTCCCAGAGTATTGCAGTTTCTGGAGAATGGCTGCACACTGCCATAATGTGATAGCAACTTCCATGTGTTTGGCTCAAAAGTGACTGGCAGAGGCATGATGGCAGTGATCCACTAAGCTACTTCCAGGCTTTCAGAGGCAAACCCCCAACCACCTCCCTGAGTAAGTGATGTTCATTGCATGTCATGAATAGATTTATTAATTAGGAAGAGACATCTAATTTTCAACTCTGAGCAAGGCATCTGTGTCTGCACATTCCCTTAGGGAATGGATGACTGAAGAGCCCAGAACACGGCACATCTGTCAGAGAACTGTCAGCTTGGGGCATCAAAATTACTCACCTCCAGTTCATTTTCATCAAAAATTTTAATCAGATCAATAGGAAGCAGTTCTGTGAATCCCTAAAAAGAAGAACAGCAAAGTTAAAACTCTCATCTCACATAAATCCTAATTAAAAACATCAGTGACCAGATTACTTCAAGCTCAAATAATTAAACTTGAAAGAGAATGACCTTACTCTCATAAGGGAAAGAGGATATATCCTTACACAAGATAAAACTGTAGAATCCTAGAAGATAAGTATTCCATTTGCATTCCCTGCCAAGCTCCCCACTGCATTCAGACAGACACCAGGGTGAGAAAAACCCCCTTATTTTTGTGAAAGAAAGGTGCTAAAGAGCCCCACCTCCAGAAAGGCATTCATCTGTTTCTGCACTCTGTTGACAAACCGCCACTGGATGACCAGGCTGTGGAAAGAAACAAAAACCCATCAGAAAAACAAACTCATTAGCAGGTCTCAGGCAAATGTTCAGAGGTCTCAGCAACCCCAAGTGTTTTCAGTTTGTCATTCACAACTTCAGCAAGTTCAGGTAACTGAGCAGCAGTTGTTCCAATTTATTGGCTGGTGACTGATGGAATTTTGAGGAAACAAACCAAAAACCCCCGTGACTATGACCAAATCATAGGGAATATTTTCACTCCTGTAGGTACCTATGTGAGCAGACATTTTATTCTTCCAGAGCACTGAGTAATTAAAAATTCCCAGCAAAGTCTGCAAGCTCTAAGGAGAGCTGTCAGGACACAGCACCTTGCCTACAAATAAAGAAATAAACTGCAGCATCAAAGGGACACCTTGCTTTCAGTACCAGCCACCCACAGCACAAACACCTCACAGGTGCAGGCAGAAAAAAATCAATTCCAAGCATGGAATTGGTCCAGGTCCAGGCACTGGAAATTAATTCCCAATTTGCATGAATGTAGCAATTTCAACGTCTTTCACCTTGGAAAAGGCCCTGATTTAAAATGCCAGCAGGTAGTAAGGGAATTTAGTATTTTACATCCTGGTAGGCGGAAAAACTGAGAAAGCTGAAAATTAAACCTAATTTCAGATTTGGCCAATTTTTGGTAGGAACGCTTGCACTGGAATTCTGGCTCTGGTCTGTGACTGGCAGAGGAGGACAATGGTAGGCTGGAGAGCACCTTCTGGCTCATCTGAACTTGAGACAGATGTTGGAGAAGCATGTTTCCATGGGGGGTGAATTTCAGGAGAACAAAGCCCCTAATTTAATTTACTCTTTATTCTTATATCTGACTGGATATAAGCAATGTTAACAGTAAGATTTTTTTCCCAACGATCCCTCATGCACTTGTGCAGTACAAACTACAGGAACTGCAGCAGGGTCAATTGTAAGCACAACTGCTCTTTCTTACTCCCCAGGCATATTCCATAATGATACTTACTCAATGTATTCCCGCTTGTTTTCATTTGTTACCATGATTTCAGACCCATTGGGCTTCAGGTCCACTTGATATGTCTGTATTTCAGAAGACCAAAAAACCTGTTATTTGAGGACATCTTTCTCCCACATCCCACTCTCTCTGAGCAGCATTTTACAAGCAGTATCAGGAAATCATTAGTAAATTGATTTACACTTTTGAACAAACTTGCGCTGACAGAAGGGAAAACTGGCAGAGAAAGGCTGGCTATTTACTAATAATTTTATTATAATTATTATTTCTAATAATAAAATATTATATTTACATACAATATAACCATGAAATATGTACTTTATATGTAAAAAATTATAGCAGTTATTTATAATAAAATAAGCTAAATCACATATTGAAACTGCCCAGAGCCACCCAGTGTATTACAAAACCTCTCCATTCTGTGGCTTCAATACTCTCCCTAGCTTTCCATGTAATCCATAACCTTATGATGCTTCAGGAAAAAGGCCATAAACACTAGAAAGGGGATCAGAATGTTTTTGACAGGACACTGAGAGCATGGTTTGAAATGTTGAAGCTGGTTTTTATAAAAGGCCCTGTAGTCCCCAGGTCTAGTTGTACTTGGAGCCAGGATCTAGGTCTCAGAAGTAAACAAAGGGAAGATGCTTAAAAAGTTCATAAAAGCGTTGAAGCAAATTAATCTAATTTAACATCTACAACATTTTCATTTGTAATGGAGAAAGATACCCATAGACTGTGACCCTTTTAAACCTGGCAGCTTCCCCCCATCGTACCAGCTGCCTCTGTGACAGGCACGGCGGAGAGGACCACCCTGGCGTCATTCTGCTGCTCTCCTCTGAGAACACCTTCAACCTCAGAAACCCAAACAGTCCCTGGGCTTGGACCATGTCCCAGCTCGACTGTGGGACACCTTTATTCCTCCTCGTTGCCAGTATTTTACTCAGCTGCACATCCAGCTCATCCCAGAGATGTCGCAGCTCCCTGACAGGAATGTGGCATCCCCAGTCCCAGTTGGGAACACAGCAGGGTGAAGGCTGATCAGTACATTCGCCACCATGAGACTCTGCTCAGTATTGAGGTACTTGTTGGCAATAACCAGTCCTAAGATGTAAATAACCCTTACATACCTGTCCAAAGTTTTCCTCATCTATGCAAAACATGAGATCCAGCTCCATAGGGTCATTTTCCAGGATCCACTTCAGAGAGTTGTAGTATTCGCTGTCCTAGGGCAGATCACAATTAGGCAGTTTGAAAATGGGCAATTAGTGTAGAGTTGTAGAAACCCACAGGCCTGTGAGCACTGGCACGGGTTAAATGGGGTCTTACCACTGACTCCATGTCTTTCAGAGTTATGGGCTTCCCCAGCATCATCTTGTAGAAAGGTCTGATGAAGAAGCCTGCGAGAGAGAGGAGAGTGTTACCTGTCCTGCTCTGCACCTGCACATTCCATAAAAGTATGACTGCTTGAGGGCACCACCTCTGGCATTTCCTGTTACCTCCTGACTGTAACAGTCCTCCAACTGCAACAGCATCATAGCAGCTCAGGTTTATTTAGGCACAGAAAGTCCAATTTTTCAGTTTCAACAATTATCCACTAGCTACCATACTCCACTAACAACCCTATCGTTAATGACGGAGAGAGCCAAAAACTGGGGAACTGAGCTCAGGGCACTCAATCCCATTTAAAATCACTATTCCTCTCTCCAAGAAGTTGCACGAAAACCAGGCTGGTGAGCTTGCTCTGCTCAGGACTCCTCTGCTGCACCAGGGCTCAGGAAAATCTGGTCAGTAATGTCTACCTGATATGAGGTTTCAAAATGCAGCAGAAACTGTAATTAAATCATTCAGCAATAATTTTACATATCAAAATACACTGCAGTTGACCCTCCTAGTTTGGCTGCAGGTTTGCATGGAAATGGCTGATACAAATTCCATGCTTTCTTTCTAGGGACAGTACTCACACTGGATCTGGAGTTTGAATTTGAGTGGAGAAAGGAGCAAAACTTTGTATGAAACCCACTTGTTGAGTAAGACACAGTAATTTTATGAATCATTTATGAACCATTCAAGTCCCACCAGCGACAGTCCCAGACTGTCCCCAGAAGCTGGGGCACTCAAGCAGGTGCATTTCCTTCCCCAAAGCCCGTTGGCAGCAGCAGCAGCAGGACTTACCATCCAGCAGCTTCCCGTGGTACACAGCCAGGCCGGCCACCCGGCCAATGAACGTGAAGTACGACAGATGGTCTTCGTTACAGAGACCTGAATTAGGATTAATCTGAAGTGTATAGTTGTCCCTTTTTTGGGGAAAGAAAAAAAATAGCTAAAGAACCATGTCTTTAAATAAGCAGATACTCAGATATGTTAAGAAATAACTTGTGCTTAGGGGCATTTCCCTTCAACAGTGTTGTGGGGCTGTGTCCAAGTCCTTTCCTGTCCCACACTCCCCAGAGGGGCTGAGCCTGGTGCTCCCATCACAGAGCCACAGAGGGCTGACACAGCAGCAAACCAAACCCACTGTGAGCAAGAGACACCCTCTCTGCCTTGCACTAATGGATTGCTCCAAGATTTTAAAGCTGGGCTGCCCTCAGTTTAAAGTTCTGGGAGGCCACTGCTGGGGAGCTCCTGCAGTGTGACCAAGCAGCTGTGTATCGAGCTCACTCTACAGCAGCACTGGAACTCTGGGCAGCAGAGGAAATAGGCTTTTCTGTGACACTGAGGCCATTACTGGCCTCAAAAACTGCACTTTTGCTGCTCTGGATATTTTCTGAGCAATGGAAATGTTTTCTGGGCTCTCAAGGACAATTCCAGAGGCTCTCTGAAGGGCAGCAGGAACAGGGCAGTGAGGCTGCCCAGGGCACCCCGGGAAGGAGTTACTTCTGCCCGGAGCAACTTAGCCTCTTATGCAAAATGTAATGGATATCCCTTGAAAACACAAATATTTAATGGACACTTACGTTGCTGAGTATTCAAAGAGACCATAGTAAGGGTTAAACATCTCCTTGGACAAGAGAAAAAACCATTCTCTGGCCACACCTCCATAGTCAAGTCCTTTTTCTGACTCAAATTCAATCCAGAGCCTGGCTTTTAGTACATCAGGTCTCTTCACAGACATGATTCTTCTGTAGGACTCCTCAAAAATGTTATTTCTGTGTAATTTCATCTCAAATCTGTTGGGTATGTCAGCCTGTGTCAGAGAAGATTACATTATCCTTGTTAATCTCAAGAAATAAGTCTTTGAGCGAATTACTCACTGGTAACAGCTCAGTGACAGACACCTGGTGTTCAACTTCCCCACATTTTTATTTCCCAGTGCACTCTCAGTCCACAGATTGAAAGCATGGGGGGAATCGGCTCAATTCCAGAACAGCGCTGCAGACTTCTATGGTAAATATTTGATGAAAATGACAAGAAAAGTATCAAACAAACAATCAAAACAAAAAAGGAGAAAGATTTACTGTGCTGTATTTTAAGGGCATTTACATTCATCTAGAAAAATGTGAGTCTTAAAGACTTAGAAAAGCTTTTTGTTGAGAAAGCCATCAAATTCAAACTTTGCTTCATGTTTTTGCTTCCTACTTGAGCCCTTCAGGAGCTGCACAATGGAATAACCTGTCAGGTGTGTCCTGCAAACCCCCCCGTGCTGGTTCTACTCACAGGTTTCTTTAACTTCTTGCGGAAATAGTCATATTTCTGCTTGAACTCCCTGGAGTATGGCACTGCCTGTTGGGAGCAGAAGGAGGATGCATCATTCCAGCTACTCAGCAGTTTGATACTCCACAGTATTTAAAAGGAATGTACAGCCCTGCTACCCACACATTGTGCTATGGGCTCTCCTAAACCCACCCATGAGGGACAGCAGCCAGGAGAGATTTAAAAATCCCACAAAATGACATTGTTTTACTGTGATGATAACATGACTTTACTACAGCCATAATCTTCCTATATGTTTCCCTTATTTAAACACAATGTGAAATGCTATTTAAGTAATTCTGTTTGTCATGGCACCAGAAAGATTATTGAAAGCATTCAGATGAATCCTTAGTGCTTCTGTGAAATGGATTAGCTCCTGCTTTCCTTTAAAAACCAACAAACAAACCACTGTCAGTCACTCAAGGGGACCATGGTAATTTAATTTCCTTCAAACAAGCTTTCTCAAATAGTCTCTCTCATTTATGCTCAGCATTTCTGGGGAGAGACCTATTAACAATTTTCACAGTGCTGTGTGTGAGGATCTCCAGTTTTAAATGCCTGATAAATGGGTAAATCCCTCCAAAAGCAACTATGGTCAAACAAGTGACTATTATTGATATTATTACTAAACAATTGGAATTACATTGTGCAGCAGGCTCATCTGCTGTGTCCTGAAACTCATAAAGGTCCCAAGGATGTACCCAGAATAAAAAGGTACTCTTGGCACCAGGAAACATCTTGGGATTGGAAGTCTGATCACTCAGAACACCATAAAATGGCATAACCTTGCAAAGCTCAGCATAAAACCAGCATAAAATGTCAAAGGATCGCTCTGATGTTTTAAAAATTTGATACTGAAGTAAAATGCTGTGTTTGTTTTTTTCTAAGGCTGATATTCTGAAACCTCTGTTTACCTGCAGGAAGTTCTATGTCTCTTAAACTGATGGACCCATTTTTTGTCTTTTTTGTCACACTTTGAATGTACATAGGCCCACCTCTCTTCTCCCAAGTGTAAAGAGCTTTTTACTGTCCAGAGATCCCAAAATGAATAGAACAATGTCAGCTCAGTAAAATCCTACTGTCAGTAATGACCCAGAAAATGTGTAAACAGAAACACTTCTCCATAGGCATCCCCAAACCCTGAACAATCCGGGAGGCTGCCCATAACTTGGTGTGACATTCACAGCTTTTTCTGACTTAGGATGTGGACCAGCAGAGCTCCTGCTTTGCAGGCTGCCCATCCCTGATCTGGGGAATAGGCAGGGCCTGCTGCTGTTCCAGCTGTACCTGAGTCAGGGCATTTAATGGAGAATCCCACAGCAGTACTTACTGGGCCCGTGATGGCTGGGTTCTGCAGCCTGGGGTCTTCCCACTGGGTAATTTTATTATCTGCAAATAACAAAAGAAATGATCCCATGGCTTCTCTGGTACCACACTGTGAATTTCTGTTGGCTTTTTCTCCCTAGCACTGCTCAGCTCTGTCAGGGTTAGCAAAGGCTTGTGTCCTCCCACCCTCCCCAGCCCCAGCACACTGTTTAGTTGAAAACATTCAGTCAAAAACATAGAACTACCCCAGAACCCAGGGAATTTGCACTGCTTTGATGGCAATGTCTGCAGGAGTGAGTGAACATGTTCATTTGAACATGGGCTGGGATTGGAGATACACAGCCCGACAGGTAAAGAAGCCCAAAACTTTTGGCAATGACACCATAGGTTACTGTTTGGAGATTTTGCATAGACAGCTGAAGTATCATACTTTTTTTTTTTCCTAGACTCTGATTTAATGAGAAGGTAAAGGGAGGCAGAACTGTCCTGTTTTGGTGCAAGAGAATCACCCAGTTATGACCAATGGAGATGCTGGCAGTGGCACAACACAGCCCAGTTCTTTCCATCTACAGCTTTGAAGAGCACTAGGAGGATGATAGGAAAGGTTCTACAGGACCATGGTGGGACTCCCCTTCCCTGCCTCCGGAGAGCTGCTCCTCCCAAAATTCTGAACATGACGGAATCACAACAAAACAATGGTGCTGCACAATAAGACAATGCTCCAAACCCCATCCCAGGTGTCACCTGCAATGGTGAGGTGTTGGTCACCCATGGCCTGCTATCCCTCTGTTTGCTACAGACTGCTCTGGGTAAGGAAGTGGGTAGCAGGAATCAAGACTGCATTTTCCATGTTTCTAGATCTGGGAAAGCCCTGTAAGTTTTGAGCATCTCAAGCTGGTTTAAGAGGGACTTGGATCTGAAAGGTGTCATTCAGCAAATGGTAACTGGAGAAAATTCTAAAGGATTGCAAGTACATTTCAAGACATTTATCTATTAGGTAATTTAATAGTAAAATACTATTTTATTTGCCTTCACACATTAAAGCTATTTATCACTTATGGGAATGCTGGAGGGCCGCCAGCCTGAGCTCCAGTGACCCCAGAGATGTATGGAGCAGAGCTGCCGCTAAGGCGGGACACCCAGCCCAGTCCTTTCCATTTTCAACCCCTTCACTGGAATTCCCTTCTACAAAGTTCTCTGGTCACCTTCTTGACACCAGCAGCCACAAATCACAGTGCCAGTTTTCTGTGAAATCAGAGGTAACACAACTGGAAATGACTGACAGTGTGTCAGCTCTTTGCTCTCTGTACTTCAGAGTGTGTGATGACACCAACAGATCTCAGTCTAAGTTTCTTTTCAGAGTCTTACAGGGACTTCATATTAAAAATGGTGTTCCAGGGCTACAAGGGTCTGGCATGAGCCACTCCACCTGGAACTGTAGCTCAGGATTCTCCATTTTATCCCAAGTGGACATGGATAACAAACTCATTCTTTTTGAAGAACATTTTCAAAAGTCTCAACATTTTCAAAATTTTCAAAATTTTGAGTCTTTCCACCAATACAATTCTCTGTCATAAACCAGGCCCTCAGGCCTTTGAGGATTGCCTCTTCTCCCTGCCTTTCCAAGGGGCCTACTGTTTCCCTGAAGTTTGGGACTCCCTGCCAGATACAGAACTCTCACAGCCAGACATTCCCAGTGCTGATGGCATCAGAAGAGTTACTCCAGGCTGGATTTAGGCACTCCTGTCAATACATCACTGGGTGAGATAACTCATGACCAGGTGATGGTATTTTTCATGCCCTTTTCAACAAAAATTCTGCTAATTATTCCCATTCTCCTCACACAGCCTCTTCCTGCACACTGCAGTGCCCATTTGCCAGACTCGTTCTGACTTCCCATCCCATTCCAGTGAGCCCCTCTCCCCTCTCCTGCCCTGCTGCTTCCTGCTGAACTAAGGAGTGCTTCCCCCTAATTCCTTGTGTAAATCACTGATGCATATTGTGAATATCACCATGCGCTGGTGGATGTGGACAGACTTTGAGGGGAATCCATTCAATGTATCCATCCCCCTTGTCCGTGAATCAGGGGTAACTGTCCAGAAAATGGTTGAGGAATGGGTGTTTTCCCTCCTGATCCCTTCCAACAGGTAGACAGGACGTGCCTGGGAGGCTCCCAGGAATGGCAGCACTGTGTGCATGCTGCAGGAACACCAGTGTGTCCACGGAAGGTAAGGTGATCGGGGCAGTGAGGGCCCAGAGAGGCAGGGAAAGGGGTTCACTGTCACACACAGCCTCTAGTACCAGGAACACCTGTGTGCTGCATCAGTACTGATTGTTTCTGCTCCCCGTGTAACAGCAGAGGGGCTGTGCTGGCTGCAGAGGACTTTTGCAGTTTCTCCCAAGGATGAGAAAAACATTTCAAAAATAGGACAAACAGTGTTGGAGAACTATGCAGCAGAGTTACGAAACATAGCAGGGAAGCAGGACATGACCAGCAGCTGACTCCGTCAGACTTGTCCTGCTGGTTTTGTGTCCTGGCAGTGGCACAGCCCCTGGCCCTCCAGGCCCCCAGCCCAACCACCACAGCAGTGTGCAGGCACCAGGCTGGGACCAAAGGGACATTTGCTGGAAAAAGGCAGCATTACCAAAAGCTTCCCTAAACTTTTGTGAAAACTGCTATATAAGAAGCTAAATCCACTCAGATCAAAAGAGACTGGAGGGAGAATTCAGGTGCAAATAAATTTTGCTTCCCGACAGTTCCAAATTCTTTGAGGAATTCTAATTAATGTACGACTTTAACATTCCATTTTAGGGACTAACACATGCTTAAATAGCTTTAGGAGACTGAAAAATTAAAGTATTTTAAGAGAGATTGGGAGGCTCAGCAGTTACGCAGGTGTTTTAAATGGGGCAGTTTTATCCAGTGACTCCTTAGTGGCAGCAGTTTAGAATCATTTGTCATAGTTACATTTCCAGATATTTGTTGGGAAAAACAATTACAGAAGGGATAAAGGATAATAACTCTGTACTGAAGTTTGGAAGAGGTTCATCGGGTGCTTGATGAAGTGTATTATTTCTAATGTTTAGTTAAAAGTATTTATACCATTTCAAAATTGGTATTACTTTAAAGGCAGTCTTTTAATAATGAATTAATACCGTCATCTCTACGGATGAGCGTAGGAGTCAGTGATAATGAGGGACAAACCTAATTCTGTCAAACATGGGTAAGTTTAGGTTTTAACTCTCTGTGCACCCTCCTCTGATGGTTATGAGAATTAGCTATGGCTGTGAAGAAATGTCTTACAATAAGTCTTAAAATCTTGAAAAAGAAACAACCAAAAAAAAAGTAAGAAGACCGAGCCCAGCCTTTGTGGGCTGCTTTGTTTCCAAACACCAACAAAACTCACACAGCAGTTCTGAGATGCTCTAGGAAGACAAATCTACAATGAAACATCACTTACACTAGAACTCCACTAACAGAACTGGAGAATATTAATGGGCTGGTGCAGTTTCACATGCTCTAAATAGGAAATAAGATCAGAATCAGCACTGCCACAGACCTGTAAGCAGAGGAAAGTACTTCTCAGTGCTAATTGCTCCATTGCCTATATGTGGAGCTGTGGCTACAGGATCTTTTCTCATCTTATTTTCTATTCCTAGTGTATATTTTAATTTATTAAGTGCAAATAAGCCATGGGATCATCAACAACAACAACAACAAATCCAAAATATCAACAAGAACAAAAGAAACCACAGAGAGGAAATGTTAATGCTTCACAAATCAGAGAGGGACAAAGCTTGATGAGCCAATTAAAGCAAGCTTCCAGTGATTGTACAGTACCGTATGAGGGCACTAAGTCTCTGGTATCAATGTCTCCACATATCAACACCTGGCTTCCTAAATGAAGAGTAAAATCACAAAGCTTTCACTTCAATACTTAGTACCTCCCTTTGTCTATTTGCTCTAGTACCTGAGTGCTTACTTACTATGATCTATATAAAACGTTCTTCCATCCAGGTGTATTCTTTCCTCCCAGCCAGGCTGGAAATAGGAAATAAAAACAAAGAAAAGAGAGAGTAAGTGAAATAGTACCAGTCTCACACGGCCTGAAGCAGTGCATTGCCTACACCTACTGGACTTGACTCAAAGATGCTTATGAGGTAGGAAACCCCAGTGACTAGATGCATAATGGCAAGGCCAGAAACCCCAGCAGACTCAGACCTAGATCTTATATAGGTGACTGCATCCCGTGCGGGGAATATTTTTTAAAGCTTGGAAGTGGAAACCTCTTGCCTCAGGATTCCCACCCATTTCCCGCTGTGAGCAAACAGTCACAGAGAACAGACGGTCCATCGTGGCTTAGTTTGAAAGTTTCTGCTCCTACTTCTGAAAGCCTTGTGGATTATTTACTGCAAATGTGTAACCCAGGCTCCCTGTACAGTGGGACAAGAATGTCCTAACCTAGTCCTCAGTGCTTCCCTTTTCAGCCGTTCCCTTTTCTCATGTCCCAAGCGCCCGCAGTGCAGAAAGGAGAGCGGATAGCAGGCTGCAGGGACGGGCAATGCTGGCCAGCCTGGGCTGCCAGAAAATACAGAGGAGAAATTATTTCACTTCTATCTTGTTGGAGAAATTCACGTTAAATTCTGTAGTCATCCCAACCTCACTCCAAACCAGGGGGTTTAACTGAGGTGAAATCTGTTACTAACAATATGTTGCCAGTGACAAGTCAGGCTACCCTGGATTCACTGCATGACTCACCCCCCCTTGTAGTTGACAGAACAAATTGTAATTGGCCCTTCAGTGCCTCCAAGGTTAACACACGCCCCATGTACCTGGACAACTGCAAAAGCATAGCTGTTTCCTAAAGCCAAAGAGCATTCCTGCTGCTGTGACCAGGAATGTGTCAGCTTTCACACATTACTCTCTGCCTTTAAGGTCTGGGAGTATTTTAAAAACAAAGCAAAGCTCTGCAGTTGACATGTCTGTAAATCCCCATTATAATTTGGTTACAAGTATGACAAAACTTCTGACATTAAATTGGTAATTTGCTCTGCAAAATATGGAGGTTTCATTGAAAAATCAAAATGTATTCAGATTTCTAAATGCTAGAATATCCAGGTGCAGTGATAGAGCTTGCTTGGCACAATCTGCTCTGTTTTTCCTAAGCAGTAAATGGTTATCTAAAAGCACAGTCAGAGACATAGCCCAGGTAAGTGTTTGCAAAGCTCAACACTTCAGTAGCACAGACAGAGGCCATGAGTTAGAGATCCCTGGGCCGACACTGGCAGGCCTGAGCAAGCCCCAGCTCATAGCAGGTCTCCAGAGCCTCCAAGAAGGGCTGCAGCAGCCTGTGTCCAGGAACAGAGCAGGGCCCTGGGACAGCAGGGGTAGGTTAGAACACAGGCACAGCATCACTTACAGGAAGAGGGCCCAAGTCATTTGGGTTCAGAGATGCTTTGGATCTCAAATGCACCGGAAACTTCAGCCGTGGATCCTCCTGGAACACAGGAATGCAACTGTAAATCCAACAGATCAAGGCAGATCTACAAAGTCAAGCACAGACTTATCTGGAAATCCTCCTATGTTACAGCTATAGTTTTATTTTCGAAAAATAAAACAAAACATGCCTTATTAGGATTCCTACAGTGCAATGAATTTTCCAGTGCCGAGTGAGTCAGGGTGATAGGTAAGACCTGACTCCATTAAGTGTGCTATGTCCAGGGATACGCTTCAAAAACCACAGGCCTGTTCTTAGGATGCCTGCACTCCACAAGGGCTTTTAGATCCACATGCACATTTTTGGCTCTTAAAAACACAAAGACAAGCGCCATGCTGAAACGGGGGCATGCAGGCAGGAAGACAGAGATGGGAGCATGGCCCCCAGTGCCTCAGCTGGAGTGCCCTTACCCAGGTGGTGGTCTTGGTGTTGTGGTCGATGAAGAAGGGGCGGCCGTTCGGGGCGATGCGCATCTCCCAGCCCGGGGGCAGGAAGCTCTGGGCCCCCTTGTGCTGGGGCTTGGGGGAGTTGTAGGGGGATGGCTGAGGGGACTGAGGGTTGGAGAGGGTGTCCTTCACTGCCCTGCGCACCGGAGAGTCCTTCATGCCCTGCAGAGCAGGAAACAGCACCATTGCTCACACGGCACTCAGGGCTGCAAAACCAAACCAACTCGGCTTCACAGCAAATAGCTTTTCATTCCAGATGTAATTAATACTAGAATTAAATGCCAGGACTGATTCACTAGAACTCAGTTAGCTCTATCTGTGCCTTCTAACACACCCAGTCTTTTGTTGTGAAGGACATGTTGCTCTGTGCCTTCCTCTGCATAGACAATGTCCCCAGTATTTACACCTGATTGAACCTTCCCCTGCACCTGCCCTGGATGTGTCTATATTTCATTTTACCAAGGAAAAGACAAAAGCAGTGTTTTGTGCTTCAGCGGCAACATATCTCATTTACAACAAGGCCTTTAAGTGCGAGGCTGTGTGAGCACAACTCTTCAAATTCTTAAGTGTGAAGAGGAAATCTGAAGAACTGATTCTCTTCTGCACAGCCATGCGTAGCTGAGGCAAGAGTCTGAATCACACTGTCGGAAGTCAAACATGTAAGGAGCCACTTTAGCTATTCTTTAGCCACATCACAGTGAACATCAGTCCACAGCATTTGGAACTAGTTTGAAAGAGACTTAAAAGGGATGCAGGCCGCATTTGAAGGACAAGGACTGAGGAGGGGCTGTGTGGGAGCAGTCGGGACGGGCTTACCTCTAGCGGTGCTGACAAGGTGACGGTGGGGGAGCTGAGGCTGCGGGGCCGCCGGATCTGCGGCTCGCTCAGGTGGTTGCTGCTGCTCGTGCCCGGCACCACCATCCCGTCCTCGGCGAGCTGTGCCAGAGCAAAGCCAGGTCACAAAGATCACAAACATCGCCCACACGTAGGATATGTTAAAATTGTGTCATTGTAATTATCACTACTATTCTGCTTAACCGTATTTTCTTAAAGGCCAAGTATTTAATGTAATTCCACTGGAAGGGCCAAGAATGTATGGTTCTATTAGTGGCTCGAGCTAACTTTCAAATTCAATCTGAAGAACATATTTGCTTCCTTTTAAGAGTTCTTCTGCACCTCTGGAAATTCCTTCCCTGCAGCAATCAGCTTAACCTGTGCCTTGACATAATTAACAGGTAATCAAACCATCCCATACTGTTGCAGCTTTTTATGATTCATCTGAACTGTCATGACAATGCTTAGGATTTTTCCTTTAAATTTCAGATTTCTGGAGGCTGCTTCAACTAAAATGACCCTTAGCCAAGCCAAGTGTTTGCTCCCTGGATGCAGCAGGGTACCTGCATGATGGGCCGTGTCCACGTCGTGGTCCGGTTGTTGTGGTTGACGTAGTAGGTCCGGCCCTTGGCGTCCTTGCGCTCCTCCCAGCCCGAAGGTAAGCCAGGTGTGGTGTGCACGTAAGCCACAGAAGGCTGCTCAGACAAGAAATCACAGAATTCTTATTTCATAATAGCTACAAAACATTTCAAAGTCTGTTCTTTGTTAAAAAAAAAAAAGCAACTTGTTAACTTACACCCTTCTTAATCACAACAACCATATGGAAAAATCCAGTCTCTGATTTAATTTAATTCAAGCTCTTTGTCATGTGCCTTAAAATCAAATAAGTTTGATCCCAAGAGATCTTTTGGGTCAGTTTGACATAGACTCGGCAAACAGACAAGTTTATATGCCCTCAAACATTCTATTTTGTTACACATAACAACAAAAAGGAACTCTATGTTTTAATGAGTTTTCCTTAAAAAGCTGGGATTTGTTTCTTTTATCAGGATGGATAAGTAAGAGTTAAATAACCATGCAGTCAAGATCTCCCATGTCCTGTTCTCTTCTTTACCCCAGGGTGTCTAGAATCAATTGCCAGAAACTACTGTGGGTTTAGAAAGTGAATTTTAACCATTTTGCTCTTTCACAAATGCTGCACTCAGGGTTCTGTGTCCTGATGACACGAGATAACCCTAAACTGGAGCCTCAAACTTCAGTATGACAAAAACTTTTAGTAAAAGCTCCACAAGTCAGACCCTGTTCTAAGAGAAGCATACAGGTAACAGAGGAGTAACATCCTGTTGCCCACAGGAACTGTGTCCCTGTGTGTGGCTGCCATTCTCTCGTGCCCTTCCTGTCCCCAAAATACCCAAGCACAAGTTCATACACACAAGCTAGGAACTGGAACCAAGTGGGACGAAGGACCTGCATAATTCAGAGGCTGATTCCAACTACAAGCTCTGGGGTCATGAAACAGTAAAGGCCTCTGAAGGCTCCTGCTGAAATCCAGGACACATTCTCTTCCTACCCTCTATATTCCTTGCTCCAGCAAGATAATGAACTTAATTCTTGTTCTTGCTTCATGTCTGTGAGACCTTTCCCAGAGCTCCTGCCAAAGGCAATGTAGGTGCTGTTTAAGAGCAGAGCACAGCTGACACAAGGAACTGGAGAACTGCAGGGATAATCAAGAAAGGAAAGGAGAAAAGATACTGGATGGGTCAGGAAGCTGACATATTCCAATAGGGAATAGAAAACAGACGGAAAAATGAAAAATCCAAGTACAGACATTCAGACTAATTTCCTTCTCTCCTTAAGAGCCAAGGGCAAAATACCCTATGTTGGTTCACAGAGCTGGCAGGCAATGAGGAGAACACCTTGCCCGGGCTGTACCAGTGGTTGCCAATCCATCAGTCAGGGGTCAGGAAGGCCACAGTAAGGGATGCAAACACTCCAAAGTGTCTCAGTTACAACTCAGATATGGGGAGAAGGACACTGCTGCTGGGCCTGAGCCTGTGGGTCCTGCTCCAAGGAGAGGGTTTGTAGGGATTCTGAAGGCAAAACCAAGGTGATCAGAGACTTTTGCTGCTGACAGGTTGTTTTTCTGCAAGCCTTAGGTGCCCAAAGATCTAAGAGAATGGAGCTTTTGAAGACAAAGGATTTAGACCATGAATCCCGTGTAAGTCCCAAGTCCTCCACAGATCTGGGACTCTGGGAGTCAATGCTGAACAAAGTCAAGAGGGGATCAGTGACTGCAGCATGGTGAGGTAAAACACCTTGGTGCAGCTGCACTAATGACAAGTCACCAATGTTTGAACTCAGTTACTTGCAGGAAAATACTAATATTTTGCTCTAAAAAGTCTATCCAAAGCAAGATGCTCTGCCAAGAAAGTACCACTGCAGTGCAGGTTCATCTAGCACAATTAACTAATGAGTCAGGCATTTTATTTAGACTTTGCTATTTGCAAGCATGCTCCTCTGGTTCTAAAATTTAAAAATCAGTGAATATAGACAGTATTACAGAATGGTGCATCAACACCCAAAGTAAGATTTATCTATTTCTCAGATGTAAATAACAAACTTACCAAGTATAAATTAAATTTCTTTCTCTGAAACAAATTCTATAGGAGGGCATAAATTCATAAAAGCTATTTATGATAGTTACTGTAAATGATTTCCATGAAATAACTCACTTCAGACTGATGGGTAATTAAGTTAAAGATTCAATATATATCATTTGGTTAAAGTTCAATATAAATTAACACATTTTCACATTCAGCAAAGCACATCAAGAATTTTATTGAATGATCAAACTGCAGTCTTGGACTGCTAAGGAAGTACTGGAAAATGAAACTGGCATTCAGTAAGACCATTAAGAGCTCTGTGGTATACCACAGCACCCCAAAGGCTCTCAAATTAAGACCAACCTTCAGAATTAAAATTAATTAGTCTAAAGGAGAGTAAGGGAAGACAGATGCAAGATGCAAACACAGCTACACATGCAATGATTTGGTGTCTCTAATCACTGCTGCTTCCAGTATCCCTTTTTAAAGAATTAGCTGTTGTAGCGTTCATTTTTCAGGAGCCCATGGTATTTCCTTAGTGCACAGCTTCGTCATAATTCAATGTCACATCCATGCCCCTAACCATGCCAGTATTTGAGTGCAATTGCAGTGTTTTGAGAAATTTTGAGAAAATTTGAGACAAAAATATGTAAGTTTTCATTCAATAGCTGTATTTCATTCAACACAACGCTGCTTTGTGGGGGGAAAAAAAAAGTTCCTCATTGTACAAAACCTAAACATCCCCCCATTTTATTTAGAGATAGTGCTTGATAAAGAGTTTTATTACCATTGGCTCCTCTCCCCCTGTGACAGTTGAAGAACGAGCTCTCCTAGAGGGACCACTCTGCTGTTAAATGATAATTAATGTTACACATATTTAGTGAAGAAGGTCACAGGTTATTGTCAGATCTTTAGGAACAAAGCATCAGACACATTTACTAAGAGAGAGCAGTTAGACGGATAATAGCAAATCTGAAAATCATCAGTCATTAGTAACCAAGCCAGAATCCCAGAAGAGCGCTGGATTTAGGAAGAACATGTACTTAATTGCCAAACAGAAATGATCAATAGCTCAAGAAGGATGAAATGTGGTTAAGATCAGGGAAGATGATGTTTCAGAGCAATGCTCTCAGTGCTGCTGATTTGAACATGTGCTCAGGAAATGAGTGTCCCTCAAGAAGCAGGAGAAAGGCCTGTCCCCAGCCCCACCTGCCAGCCCACGCACAGCCCCTGGCTCCAGCAGTGCTAAGCACAGCAACAAAGCAGCTCAGCAGCCCTTGTTCCCCCTGCAGTCAGGCACAGAGAGCAACAGCTGCGGCACGACTGCACTGGGACCCACCCCACTGCTCAGTCCCAGAGACAGGGACACGCTTCAGCTACACTAATTGCTACAGCATGGGAAAAGTCCAGCCAAGAGAAAACCTCTGGTCTCTGGAAATGTTTGCCCAAGAGCAGCAGAGAGAACAAGCAACACAGAGAGCAGCTTCAGTAACAAACTTCTTGGTATGCACAGGTTTTCTATTTGCAGATTCACACTGGATATATTTATAATTTTCAAAAATGAAGAAGAAACTCTTGGAAGAAAAGCATAATTTTTTTAAAATATTCTTTTGCAATCTGACCAGTTTTATTCAAAAGCACTCCTTGCACACTCCTATTTTAAGTGTTCTCTCTGTCCCTACTTCTGAGAGGTGGCAGAGAGAACAAACCTCTGCAACCGTTGCATGTGGGCTGCAGGACAGGCACCACTTTCTGTCAGCTGGAGCAGAGTGTTCTGATGGGAGAGAGAAGCTTTGTTTACAAAACATCTTTGTATCTTTTCCTTTATGAACAGTCTCCTTAAATAAATCTGCAGAAGTTGCTTCCCTAAGACCCTCAGATTAAAGAACTGCAATTCTACCCAGGTACGTCATACCAGGCCTATCACAAAAAGGTTCCTTTTCACTACCAGGCAAAATAGCAATCCTTTGGGATTTTAGACAGATTTATATATTGCAAGTAAAACCAGCTTATGGGCCACAGAAATACATCTGCTCTGAGAGTCCTGTGGCTGCTCCAGTTCCAGGTAGAGCTGGTTCTCCTGCCTTCTCCTCCCCTAGCTGGGACCACCCCTTGGAGAAGTTTCTCTCTCCACTGACTGCACAAAGGAGTGCAGTAACCTAAATTTCCATTGTAAACAACTGAGGAGAGTGTGACTTGCTCAGTCTCCAAACATTTTCCTCTCTCAGGAATGTCATCCTTTTTTAGCTCTCCATTACTGTTTGGGACAATCAACTGCCCACCCTGGTCACTGATCTGTGTCTGACTAGAACTGACCCAAGGCAAGGTGTTATTCAGAATCAGAGAATGCCCACCCAAGAAGGAAGGACTAGACGAGAGCTCTGGCTTACCAGGGATAACTGGGACTGTTCAGCAACTGTGTCTGTCACACTGCAGGACCTCAGTCGTGAAGAAGGTTCTCTTTGCTGCAAGAAAGGAAAAAGAAAGATGTCTCCAAGTTAGGGTGTCTTAAAACATGACAGTTATTCAGAAAATTCAGTAATTACAGGTACTAACCTCTTTGTAGCAAAGCTCCTGTAAACAATTACCTACTTCTGTTTTACCTCAGAGTGGTATATCCCATTTCTATACTTCCTATATACTACAAAAAAAAGGGCCCATTCATTTTCCTAAAGGAGAAATGTAAACATGAACAAACTCATGAATTATTGAAAAAAAAAGGCATTAAGAAATATATCCAAAATCAAGTACTGTGGATGAGAGCTCAAAGTCTTAAAAATTCATTTATTTAAATATTTATGGTATTTCTTTAAAAAAAAATCAGTTTCGATTTTCCTCTTTGCTGCTAATTTTTTAATTAGTTGTGTCTTTTCCCAAGACACATCCTTCATGATTGTGAACTAGAAATAAACTCCCCCTAAAAAAGCAGCTACATATCACGTCTGATGGACACTACAATGTAATTCCTCCCCACCAGTCCAGCAGGGCACTCCAGGGCTGAGCAGTGTTTAGGAAAATACAGCACTGACACAGCTGCAGTAAAACCAGTGGGGGGCTATTAAAATTGCAGTTCTCAACACAAGCCCAAGTGTCTCTGCATGCAGATCCAGCAGAGCATCAGAGCTGCTGACCAACCTCCAGGTGACATTCCCATCAGTCAGAGACCAACTGCACTGGCTCTGTGGGAAAAATGCACCTAATCAAGATTATGTTTGATAAGAACAAGAGTAAATATGATTTCTTATCTCTTGAACTGCAGAGGTACCTTGATAGCATCACACTAAGAATAAAAAATAAATCAGAGCATGATGGTCTGTTTAATATTCACAGTTACTTTTGTAACCAAAGAGACATAAAACAGTCCCCCAGTTGTATGTGTATTAATCTGTTTTTTTTATGGTATCTGACTAATGGGTGACACAAATACAGAGACCATTTTTTTTATTTTCCCTTTCCTTTGGAAATTCCTACACTCTACTCTCATATATTTTGTTTCACTAAAGTAGCAGAGTCAGAAGTTAAACTCACACACTTGAAATATGAACTGAGGAATTCTGTTGTCTGAGGGAAGTTGCTTGATGGTGAAACTGTGATACTTTTTTGGAAGGGAATTTTAACTGCATGCTCAGGTTTTCCTGAGCCCAGCAATGGCTCCCCATGCATGAACTGACTCAGGTTATGCCAAAGAACAGCACATTTCTGCACTAGAGGTTTATAGACTACACATTACATACAATCAAAGAGCTGAGTTGTTCCCCATTGGAATCAGGAGTGACCTGGAGTCTTCTGCTCAGCTCCTCAGACAGCTCCTGAGGACTGGTTCGGGACACTGGAGATGCAGGAGGAGGTGGCAGTGACAAGCTTAAGGAATCCCCACTGGCACTCGCCTCCTCTGAAATGGTTTCCCAAGGCTAATGAAAGAGAAGAAACTAAGTTCAGGTTTTATACAGACCAAGTCTTGTAGCAGTGGTTCAAGCCCAGAGAGTTTCTTCCCCACTGAGGAATTTGTGGAGACCTAGAGAATGAAGTTCCCCTGGGGTGGAGTTGGGTTTAGCCCTGGAAGGGGGGTCGAGGGGGGGGGCCCCCCCCCCCCCCCCCCCCGTCACAATGGTATTTTGTATCTCCCTCTCTCCTCCCTTCCTCCTTCCCAATTGGTCCCTGGCCCTTTGTCCCTCCCCTGTTCCTCCCCCATGCCGTTCCAAGATTGGTTGTAACCCTCAGAATAAAAGTCTGATGCCTCTGCTTATTCGGGGTCTCTCGCCCCTGAACCTAAGCAGCAGCTGACCACTGTGTGAGGCATCTGACTTGGGGTCCGGGCGAGGGAACACTCTCTCTCTGCAGCACTCTGGTTTTTGGGACAGTGGCTGCCATCCTAGGGAGGCGTAGCTCTCGGCAAGGGGAAAAAAGTCCCCGACTGAAGTAGACTTTGAAAAAAAGGAAACTTTCAGAACAAGCTGCCGATACGCTGGCCATCCCTGGTGGTCAGCTGTCCAGCCCCACCGGCTACAAAGTCTTCTTTACCTTTGCCTTCTGTGTGATCATCTCACTGTGCCCAACACACAAACAACATCTTCTCTTCCCCCTAAATCAAGGCACTACAGAAAACTGAAGCACAGGGCAGTTCTAGCCAGTCCATTTCCCTTCTTTTTAGCATTTATTCTACTGTCGTTCAAAGCAGAATATGAAAGTGTTTCTATCAATGTATATAAGACAAGCAATTTGGAATGATAAATGTTTCTCCCAGCATTTACACAGGACTCAGTGCTGTCCACAGGCCTCCAGGCAGCTGCAGCTGCACTGGACCTTGGCAGTGAGGCTCTGGCTGCATTGTCATTGTGCTGCTGGCATTTTCCCAAACTCCGTGTTCCACGACTCTGTGTTGCGTGGTAATCAGCTCACACGTGAAGCATAGCAGCTCGAAGTTTAGTAAGCTCCTTAAGCCCAAGGCCTGGGCATACCTCAGGAATGTCTCCAGCCTCCATAGGCTCAGGCTCCAAATCCTCACTGATGTGGCGCCGAGAGCGGAAACGCCTGTGAGCTGCCTCTTGGTTTATCTGTCTGATGTTGTTATCTGACTCAGATCCCACATCGCTGCAGGGGGGGAACCCAGCATGGGAAGGAGAAAAGAACAAGAAAATAACCCAAGTTAAACTAAGGTCCCCACTTTGTCCACTGACTTCAAAACCTCAGCAATGCTTCTGATTATAAAGTTATTCATGCCTATATCAAGTTTCATAATTAGGAGATTGTTTAATCCCTCAGTTGAAAGAAAATAAAACTGGAAGTACTTCACAAATGTCACAGAACACCAGGCTGAGACAGAACTCAGGGGTCTTCTGGTTCAACCTCTCCTGACAGGGAAACCATGGCCTAGACAAGACGGCCCAGCACTCTGTGGAGTCCAACCCTGAAGTGCTGGGGATGAGGTTTTGCAGTGGCCTTGGCAGTGCTGGGTTAAATACGTGATCTCAGGATAACTCTTAACACTGTCAGTTACTCACACTCTGTAAAATGTAAGCTTGCCACAGCTTTCTAAATCTAATCTTGAGAAGCTATCGCCATGGCTTGCAGACCTCTCTGATAGCACATCCAGGGAATGAAGAATAATAGCCAGGATCTCCTCAAAGCTAATCTGTTCAACTTCATTAAAACTTAATAGACTTGACTTTTTTCCTTACCTCTTACAGTCTCTATAAACAAAGTAATTTATTCCTGTCAAATTACTGAAAAAAATCGTTATTTGTCTCCTAATATTCTAAGGTGCATTGTTAATGCACTGCCTTCCCTGCCATCCCAGACTTCCTGGAATTTCCCAGAATAATCTGTGTCTCTGTGATCTGCAGGGGGTGAGGAAGTCTCTTTCAGGCATAAACAAAGCATGTTTTCCTTTCTGACTCAAGCCCCAGCCTTGTTCTCCATCCCACACAGTCCCCAGACCATGGCTGCTTACACGAGGCTGGGTCGGTGCCACTGGGTGGTCCTGTTATTGTGATTCACGTAGTAAGTCCGCCCCAGGTTGTCCACCTTCTCTTCCCACCCAGGAGGCAGCGGAGGAGGTGGCAACTCCTCCTGACGTTGAGATGCGGCATCGCTGGAATCCACCACATCCCAACCATGCTTAGGAATGAAGGAAAAATACCTCTGTGGTTAGTGTCCACCTCATTTCAATGAGAAAAGAGCTACATCCCCATCAGTCTATTAAAGAGAGATTCCCAAAGGTGGCTGGGTGTTCTCCTGGTGGCTAGGTGCCAAAGACTACCAACTGCCAACTCTATTTCCAGGGCTTTACCTTCCAAGTGCAGCTGATTCTACATTTTTTCTTGAATCCTTCCATGAGGATTCAGCCTTACCTCAGAGTCATCCCTCTGATCATTGCTTTCTTCCTCTTGGCCACCATTTTTGGGCATATATGCCATCTTCAGTCTCAAGAAACCCTTCACGCGAGATTTGTGGCTTCAAGACAAGGAGGTACATTGCATTTAACAACTCTTAATGGTTGCAAATGAAAAAATAATGAAGTAAGAAGTGCTTTAAAGTCCGCAAATGTTTTAAAGATCCTTCCTCTCACCTTCTTGGTCTGAGCAGGAAATCCTTAAATGTGTATGGCCTCTCCATGGTTGGGTCTTCAGTCTGTAAGCAGTGAAGAAAATGGCAAATTAAAGGGCTTGCCCACAAGTCCAGCCACATAAAGAACATTCACGCTTCGGGCTGACAGATTACATCTCTGATTTCCACTGAATCCTAAGTTACCTAAAGCTTGGAATCCTGGAAACTTTTTACTCCTTGAGAATTTCAGGTTTCTTACCAAGTAAGTCACATCCTTCACCTGTGCGAACATACAGCTGCTGTAGGTACAGAACTAGGAATTTCAGATGCCAAGGGAAAAGGACAATGAATCCATACACACACTTTCCCTGCTGATTGTCTGGGGAACTTTATTCTACACTGGAAGCATGAACTGTGTTATACTTGGCAGCCAAATCCCACACAGCTTCTCCTTTCACTGCCTGATCTCTGCCCCTGCCAGTGTCCACTTCCTCTGGGAGACACACACTGCCCATTTTGCTCAGAGATGGCAGATTTTAACGAGCTCACCAGGACACCAAGGCATACACGATTCAGCACTGCTGTTTAGCACTCAGCTGGAAGGGACATGCTCCCAGTGAGAAGCTGTATGTTTTACCCAAATTCTGTCAATAGTAATTAGCTGGTATTGGAGAAACAAGGACTTTGACAAACATATCAGCAGGATGAGAAAGCTGATTATTAATTCGTTAATAAATACATCCCAATCGCTCCTATCAAGGTAGTGGAAGGATGATTGAGGATGTACAGCATGCTTCCCTGAGCCAGTGTGCACACACACCTTCCCAACAGGTAACTCTCTCCCTGGAATGGGGCAGGAGCAGGGGGGAAGCACCTGGGGAGGTCCTACAAGGCCACAGCTACTGGAGGAAGGACTGCTCGAGACACAGCAGCTTTTCCAGGGACAAAATAGGGGAAAAGAACTCTTTCCACTGTTCCACCAGGGCTATTTAGATCATGTCTGTGCATAAGGATACATAAATGGAGATATCCACACAAGCCCAGACCAAGCAATCCTGCACAGCACAGCTGGAATGACAAGAGCTTCCTTAAGAAGGGAACAATGCATTTGTTACCACAAGGTGTTCCTCATAGTTCCCTTGCAGCTTTCCACTGTTCCAGTTTAATAACCCAACACACCATGTGCTGATTCCAGATCAACCATAACAGATATATCTAAACAAGCATCACTGTGCAAGTCAGTACAAAGCCATTTTTATTTATTTTTCTCCTACAATAAAGACCATCAATAGCAAGAAGTCAAAATCAGACACAAAAAGCCAGTTATGCTCAACTGACACCTTATTTTGATGTAAGCACTGCAGTAACTTCACCCATTCACACATTAAAAAGCCCTGCAAAGTCACAGATGTTAAGATTAACATGCACAACATTTAAGAAATATTAACTACATTCAGAAAATGTTAGTCATCCAAAACAGTATATAATATCAGAAATGTTTGTACCAAGGCTAAAGCAATTGCTGCATATACACACACACATATATATTTATTCTTATTTATAAAACTATAAATAGAAATTGCACTTAATTTAGCCTCTAATTTTGCAGCCCATGCAGAATCCTGGCTACTGGGGGGGAAACAGGCAACTGGAGCTTTACAGAATTACAGGATCAGCTTTACACTGAATTTCTCCATTCATTAAGAAACAAACATTACCACCCTCAAACCAAACACCTCAAATGTTTGTTGACAATAAAATGATTTAAACCCTGTGTCAATTACTTTCAATTGATTGCTATTGAATTCTTACTGCTGGCAAAGAGTTCACTTTCAGCTAAAATAATGAACAGATGACATAGTTCTGGCAGCCTTTTGCTGTTTCATGCATTTGCTGAAGCAAATCTGCTATCAGAAAGCTTTTTTTGCACAGAAAGTGCATCCCTTCCATGCACAGCTGATGCATCTCCCTATCCCTGTGCAGGTGAGGCTCGGTTGTCCATAACAGTTTCCTTTAAGCTCTGCTGGGAGCACTTGCTTTAGGAGACTGTAAGTATGTGCAATCAGCTGATCAGGGCCCCAGGGGTTTTCAGAGATCTGGTGCTTACCGGGAGGTGACTGAGTGGCACATCCACCTGGCCCAGGAAGTCGTCTCTGGTCTGTCATATAGAAAAGAAACTTACATCAGAAAAGCAAAAAAATAATAAATACCAATCTAGTCTCAATGAGACAAAAACAAAGATGGTTGAGTACCATTATTTTAGGACTCACTGGTTCCTACCCCTTTACTGTTGCCCATTATTTGCTGTTCTAATTCATTTATCTCAGCACATATTTCCCATGACACTGCAAACAGGTTCCTGAGCCCACGGCATGTGTGGTGGTGCTGACACAATTCTGCCTGGGGGAAACCACCAAATCCAACCCAGAACCCCCCAAAGCACTGAGAAGCCCCGAGCAGCTTCCTGTTGAAGGGAGACAGATCGAAGCCTCCCTTCATGGACTGACAGTCCTACACTTGCCCGTCGTGGGAGCGGCTCACCCAAACAGGGTGAATTCCAGCATCTGGGTGTAGGCTGGGAATGTTACCCACAACACACAAAGCATGGAAACGCTGGCAGCAGCCGAGGCCAAAGGACGCCAGTGGCAGACGGCTGTTTGCTGTGGGACCTGGGCCCTGTGCTTGGGATTCACCCAGACAGGAATTTTCCAGATCAAACAGTTGTGTTCTTCCAAATCCAACTGTGTACCAGGAACGTGGTTTCTCCCAGATACTGTTTATGACACCAGATACCAGCCCCAGTGATTCCCAAATAATCTGCTGCCTATTTATAACCACGCTATGCACGGAATTCCATGAAGTGCATGCTGCTGCTGCAGAGCCAAGTTTACATATTTCTCATAGCAGAGCATTAAGTTTAATATTAACATTCATATTTTGTATGATAACATCATGAGAATTCTGTTTCTACTACAAAGATAGGATGAAGTTTTGTGATCCCCACAGAATGGACACATCCTGCTGTGCTGGATGCTATGGAATAACATAAAAAGCACCAAGGAGACTGTGTTTTTTCCAATTTTAAGTAAAAACAGGCAGTAGATTTTTCATTACAGAATTTTGACTATTAATCTTTCTAGCAAATACTAGGAAAACCTGGTATCATACCCTGTTTCTAGGGAATTAACGTATTTCCCTCTTAATACTGGCAATCCCAACTCAGTCTTGATGTAACCCTTGACTGTGCCCTACATCTGTAAGAAAAGAGGGGGAGGTGTCATGGGGGACAGAAGGCTAGTATATTAATATTAATATTTAGAATTTTTGTTCTGTGAAAATTATTTTCTCCTGAAAGCCTCCACAGACCTAATACTTATGCATTCTCACTTTGGGGCTTCCTGCTTCCAGCAAAGGCACCTCATGAGCCACAGGAACCATTTCTCAGTATAACAATGTCTGTTTCAAGAAACTCTCTGTCACTAAAATCCACAGAGTCACCCAAGGCACCAGCATGTTCAGCTGTGTAGCACAGTAGCACACTGCTAACTCCTGCTCCAGTCTGATCCCCCCAGACAGTGAACCGAGCTATAGCTTGAATTAGACTTTCCCAACCAGAATGAGTGACCCCGCAGTACCATTGCTCCCCCAGGATTGCTCCTGTCCCACCTGGAACGCGGCCTCTGTGTGGGCAGCAGGACAAGCATGCACGGGCAGGGATGGGGCAGGGCTCAGATGCTTTGTTAAAGTCTTACTGCAAAGCCCAAGTACAACAAAAGCTATTCCAAAATTTCCTAATTAGCCTTTAACACTCCAGAGCCATTTTATGAAGTTTCAGCATCCCCTGTTCCACCTGTTGGGTCGGTTTAACACATATATTGTGGAAGAGGAGAAAGTCAGACGCTGTCCTATTTTCCAAGGAGCTCTCTTGAAATGAAAGGTAATCACTTCAGTGTTTTGGCAGAGACATAAATACCCCCCTGTCTGCTCAGGAAACCCAAACCTGTCCAACCACATCGCTCATTGATGCACTGATCCTGTGGAAAAGCAGCACCAGGCTCACCCACACCAGGCACGGCAGGTGTTCTGTACACTGAATTTTCCTGAGTGTGTGAGGGACCCCTCACACCTGCACAGACACTGCAATGAAACCTGGTCATCACTGAATCCCAAGAACAACCAAGACCTCAGCTGTCCAGTGAAAGACAATGCAAAAAAGGTGAGGTCCAGGGGAACCATCCAGCACAATTCACATATTTTATGCCACATCCAACATAAAGAAAAATAAAGGGAGACAGTCCAACTTGAACACTCAAATAAGTCAATCTTACATTAAAATACAATATGATGTTAAATGTTCCAGCTCAATCTGTGAATGAAGTAGGTGTCAGAATTATGGACCATTCCTGGGAGCAGCAGGAGTGGCAGGGTTCAGGCACCTGACTTTCTTTCTAAATACACAAATAATACATAAAAGCATCTGCATGCCATGAAGGGAGATATGGACAACTAGCATAAGTAATAACTGCTGGAAGAAAAAAGATACTAGCTTAAAACAGATTTTGGTCTAAGTAAATACATGTTTAATTTCCCTTTGTAGTGCAGTTTGTATATGTTTTACTGATGATCTCATTAAAGATCAAGATTAGAAGATAGCCATCACTAAGGGCTAAGGCACAAAGAAACACTTCATTAAGTGTAATCAGTAGGCAGTGACTGGAAAAGCTTTAAAAACCAACAGAACTACTCGGAAATTCTAACTTGTGCCAAACACCTCAGAATGTGAAACAACTGTTCAGTGTAGGAGATTTAGGGGACAAGGTGACACTCCCAAGCCAAATGCATGTAAAAATTAGGCTGCAATTTGTCCCTATCCAAGCTGCAAGGCAGGAAGAAAAGCCTGGGATAAAGTTGCAGCACCCTAAAAGCCCTTAGCCTCCGAAACAGCAGAGAAGGGAAAAGCATCCCTTGACACTTCGGTACAAACCAGAACATTTAGCTGAGCCTCCGGATTGTATATATGCACCTCAGCTTTACTTGGGACCGCACAAAATGGGAGTCACATTTAAAATAAAAGTATTAATAAACTGTTGTATTGATGTTCATTTCAAACGCTGAAGCTTGTTGTTTTCCAGAAGGGAAAGTGTTAATAGTTAACAGTTCAGCTGTTAGACACTTGCTCATTTCAGCTCTGGGAAAAAAGGTAAATATTACCTCAGATGTTCACCCTTTATTTAACCTGACCTCTAAGAGTGGTGAAATGTACTATTCACCATAACATAAACAGACATTACAGTTGGGTAATGGCTGAGCACATGAGCAACTACAACAGGCAACTCAACTCCACTTAACTTTATTCCAGCCTGAATAGAAATCAGAAGTTAGAAAACAACAGCAGAGGTACAACAGGTTAGTCAGGACTTTGACTAAAAGGTCACACAAACAACGTGAAGGATCTGCAGGAGTGGGCAGGTCTCACTGGGATTAAGACATTTAGCTATGTGCAGAATACTATTAAGCCCCCCAAAATGTGCACACAAGCTGACACCCCCAACACACACAGTTCTCCTAAGGAAAGGCTCTACTGCTGTCATGTAGTACCAGGCCAGGCTGCAATCCTGTGCCTATCTGCTGGTTTCTAAGACCAACACCATCAGAACAGCTCTCCCAGCAGCCCTGGTCCTGGACTTTTCCTACCTGTTTCCGAACCTGGACCAATACACCATGCTGTTACAACTGATCACCAATAGTGCAGAACACACTCCTGAAAGTGCCTGAAAATTTCGTAACATCCAAACAGCAGTAAAAAAAAAAAATGGTGGCAGCAGTAACACTTGATAAATATATACTCAATTGTGCCAGCCACACAACTGACTCTTGCAGACCTGAAGGCTGTACTTCCATGCCAGTGGATTCACATCAGTGACATGGACTGGCAGATGCCCCCACCAGGGTACTGTGAGTGCTTTAGGAGCTCACCCCTGGTGTGCAGTACCTCCAACACCAAGGGGCTGTTACGGGATTGGTGCAGGCAAGTGACTGTAGAACTGTGTGACTCAGTGTGTGGCAGGGCACCTCTACTCCCCCCCCCTCCCCCCCACTTCCTGCATATCAGAGATAATGGGTGCATAAGAGATGACCCAGGGGTCAAAAGGCTCAGCAGGGGTCATCTCCGGTGCCAGATGGGCTCATAAATCAACTAAATCCCCCTGGTCTGGAGAACAGATGTGGGAAAAGATTGATGACTGAGAGACACTGTTTTACACTATAAAAGATACACGAATTATCACTGGAGTAGAAGCCTCTACAACCACCCCGTAAAGGTGTGAGGGACTTCTCCCCAAGTCCTGGATGCAGGCTCGTGGTTACTTCTCTGGAGATTGAGAGAAAGGATCTCGATGTGTGCTGCACCAAGGACTGGATGGTAAGATACATTGACTCCTAAGCTTATACTATTTCTTCACTAGCTGAAACTTAAAGGGTACCTTATCGTGCACTGTATGAAATCTACTAGTAGTTGTTTTCTTTTTTTTTTGTTTTATACCTGTGTAGTATTAGTTTAAGTCTTATGTCTGTTAGTTTTTTCATCTGTAAAATAAATAATTTGTTCAATAATAGACAGAATCAGTCATTATTAAAAGAACTTACGAACGGAAGGGGGTTTTGAGGTGCTGGTCATCTCAATAAGGTTACTACCTGCTGCCAGAGGCCTGGGCAGTAGGCAAGGGCTTGTTTAACTCCCACATCCATTTGTGACACTCAGGTATTCACAAGAAACTGCAAATAGTGTATAAACAGCTCCAGTCATTTACTGAGTGAACACGAGAAAATCATTAAGATAAAGGGCTGACTGAGGTGTCAGTTCCAGTCCAAGCAAGGAAACCCCCACCTACATCACTGCAATTAGCATGCAGTGACAGAAGCAGGGTCATTCCTGATCCCAGGCCTTCTGCTGGTTTCCTCCCTGGCACCGTGGCATCTTGCACCTTACTGCGCGCTTGCGTGACCTGCACCAAGAAATGCATCTGGGTTTGAATCCAGAACATGAACTGCCTGCTGTCCTCCAGAGTGACTCCACTAACAGCGTCACTGGCGTAACCGAGAAGGATGGTGTCACAGCTCAGCAGCAGGAGAGCAGGAGAGGGAGGCTGGGAATGATCCCAAAGGGGTTCCCATGGAACGCCCCTGTGTGAAAACGTCGTCACCTTGGCCTGGGAACCAGCAACACCTGCAAACCACAGAGCCATGGCCCATCCAAACTGAAGCACTGGACAGAGACTGTGACAAGATGTGAAAAGAAGAATAGGCTAAAAGGTCCCCCAGAACCCATATTACTGACAGTGACAGCCTGGGGATGTGGAGCTGAGTCCGGAGCACAGTGGGTACTGAGCTCTCAGAGGTGCTTCGGTTCCCTGGCCAGACACCAGGCTGGGTAATAACACTCCACCCACCTACAGTTCCCTTGGCATTTTGAGATGATCTGGATGTTCCCGGCTTCCTGACCTAAAAATTGTTGCGTGCTATTTCTGGGCACTGTTTAAAGAGGTGCCGCGTTCCAACCCAGATATTGCTTAATTTCTGAGCAGGCAGACATGATCCCTACAGTAAATTTAACTGTTTTTTAATGCCTAAAAATAAACCAGAATTCAGACCACAACCACCCTGTGCCATGTTTCAGCACACAGCTATGTGCCTAAATTATTATCCAGGTGGAAATAGCCAGCTGAGGTTCAGAGCTCATCTTCTCTTGACATTTATCCTAAATGTACTACAGCCATGTTATTTCCAAACTTTTCAAATCACTGCAGTCCTGCTGGGTAACACCGAATGGGAGTGGTTGTGAAGGATGCTCATGGAACACCACATGGTACGTGTGGTATGGTGGGAGAGAGGAGAGGGGGACAGGGAACCCAGCCCTTGGGGACACGGCAGCTGGCTTTAACCTGCTGATGCTTACAGCCAAAGGCCAACCATGCAAGATGGGATAAACCCACCTGGCAAAGCCAAATCCTCTCTCAAGGCTCTCAAGAGGACATTCTCACCTCCACTGAGCATTCAGCAGCCACTCTGGTAGAGCAAAAGTGAAAAATTAAGCCTGAATTAAGCCAATTTTCCTGGTGCAGTACTTAAACCCTGCACTTAAGATGCAATGTGCCATTGCTGCCAGGTCCTGGAAAACTACTCCAGGAGTGGTCCAGACTGTCTGGCTCAGACAGCACCACATTTCCCAGCACAAATACAATAGAGCTGCACACATCAACAGGAAAAATACGGGAACAGAAAACACTGCAGCCTTCCCAGAGAGCTACAGGAAATCACACTTCTCACCTGGAGAGAGAACTCCTCTGAACTGTACCCTTACCAAAGGCTTTAAAAATTAAAAGTACCCCCAAAAAACAGAGGATTTGTGTTCAGGTAAGTATTGTTAACTATTAAAAAAACCTCTAAAAACTAGCAGCAAAACACAATTTTATTAATTGAAACAAAGCGCATTTAACTGCTCTTGACTAAAACCTTAAATTATTAATTAGCCATCACAGGTGTCTCTCTACACCTAAGGCTTATCAACTCTGATCTAATTCTCATTAATAAAGCTACAATGATACTTTTATGATAGTCCTCTGTCTTCTGATGATATGATTACTAAAATTCTTAGCTGTCAAGTTTCAGCAATTTTTCTTTCTTCTTACTAACTGAACTGCAATAAAACTCTTTTCACTTATATAAACTTTCTCAAATTCTGCCATTTGCCACTGTCACCACTTCTTTCTTAAGCAAAATATTTTCAGCAGTACTTCCCAAACTAAAATTCAATTTTTCATTTGCTAATAATGGCAACTGACTATACTTTTGCAGTGGATCTCTGCAACCTGGCTATGATATTTTCACTGATACTTTCTTAATCAAAAATATTGCACTGTAACCAGGGAAAAACCCCTAACTGATGTGTGTGGAGGGGTGGTTTTCCTATTCCAAATCTGTAAGTGCAGGTAGAACAAACTACACAGGTGGGTTATTTCCTAAAAAAAAAAAAAGATCTCGTTATTCCTTCCCACCAGAGTAAACAAATGCTGACTTTTCCTCCAGGCAGCTCAACACAACAGTGTCAGATTACAGTTTCCCTGATGCCGTCCCTCTCAACTTTCATTTTACGACCCAATTACTGCCCTCTTGGGTGTCAGTGCCACACACTGAGCACAGGGAAGGACGAGGCATTACATGAGGCTCCCAGTGTCACACACACCCCTCGCTCTCCAGCCTGGGACACCATGGAACCAGGGAACATGCAGGCAGCCCTGGTCCTGAGAATTGAGATTTATGATTTATGTCACGAGCTGCAATTTTCCAGATGAGGCAGTGGTGCTCCAGAATCATCACAGCTAAGGGAGAAATGTCTCCTTCCTGGCACACATGGACAACCACAACTGGATCAGTTCTTACACTGATTAAGCAAATCGCAAGGCATAAGCATCAATTATTTAAATACTGAATTATTTCTCTTGCACTGTCACTGCTTATTTAAACATAACAAAAACCACCAGGCACCTATGCCAAGATCTGATATACTCCTGTGATGCCGGAATGATTTTTCCTTTTCTTTTATATACCTTTTACACAGTTCTATGTATCCACAAGTATTAGCACACATACTTGTAACCCTTCACTTAGTCTAGGGCTTAGTGTTCTGTAAGTGTTCTGCAGGCCCTGAGACTAAACACCCCAGAACTGCAGAGCCAGGGAGACCAAACATTCCTACTATCCCAGGAAGCCAAGGTCTCCTAGCAGGACAGATTCTGTAAACTAGAGGTGAGCCCACCCCAGCCCCATTATTGGGCCCCCTTGTTAGATATGCTAATGTGTAAAGTCTATAACTGGTGTGTGTGATTGACGGTGGGTGTGCATTTTGCCACGCTGTCACCTGAGTGAAGTGGATGCATCAAACAGGATCCTGATTACAATACTGAGGTAAAGACCCCAACCCCTCTAACCGTGTCTAGCTTCATTTTCCTAACACCGGGAAAAAGGCATCACCTGAAACACAGTAACAGCCAAAAAAACTGGAGAAAGGGAAAAAACAACCAGTTAAGCCTTATTCTGTTCATTCCAGGAAAATGGCTTCCTGCTGAGCTGCCCACTGTAATTAAAGGTGTGACACACAGGAGGGCTGCAAACAGGAGGCTGCTCCTCGCTCTCAGTTATCAAACGCTCTCTACCTGTGATGGACAGAGCAAATACCTGCTATTATTACCATTGCTATATTAACTACAGCCTCTGGAAAGATGGGAATCCATCCTTCCTTGGACACTGAACAAACCAAACGTGGACCAAGTAAAGGAGCAGCAATGGCAGGAAGAACAAGTTGATGCCTGAAATAGTTAAAACAGGCCTGAGCTGTGAGACACTGTGGAAAACAGAAATAGAATCAACATAGAGAAGTGAAAGGTAGAAAGTATAGAACTAAGTAAATATGTTAGGACAGCTTCTGTAAGAAATGAAGGAGTTGTTGAAAAAAAACCCTCTCAGAACCAAAATTAAACAACCTTCTTATGAAGTTTCATTGTAGCTCCTCAAGAAAGAACAGTGAGGCTCAATGGATTGGGCTCAGATTCCCAGTGCAACAGTCAGTAAGCACCACTAAGTTCTAAACAGCGCTCCCACAACAGTCCCGGAGCTGCAGCATGGCCAGGAGCACAGACCTCGGGACACTGCTGACGTTGCCAGAGCAGTTCATGTCTCTGAATCCACATGTAAACGTGTGGCACCTCGGCAGCTCACGCACAGAGCTCTGCCCAGTGGAAGTCAACCTTCCCCTTCCCGCTCCACGCACATTCTGTCACGGTAGGAGGACACTGCTCCAAGAACAGTTTTCCAAAGAATTCTGGCTGAAACTCCTTGCTCAGAGCCTTCAAGCCACTTTCCTTACCAGAGTTACAGAGCCAGAACTTAATGGAAGAAAGTAAGTCTCATATCAACTTAGGGGAACGTTACTCTTCAAAAGAGCAAAGAAACGTGTTTTATGAAGCAGCAGCAAAGTACATGGAGTATGTGCAGAGCTGCAGCACACGGTGTGTGACACAAACACCTGCATACCTCTGATAGCTGAGGAGCGAAAAGGTACGAAATGTCAAAAACAATGGCATTCCAGGTTGAGAAACTGTAGATGTGAGGTCAGCTTGGTAAAGCCAGCAAGCAAAACGAAGGCAGGTTTACTGCAGGAGGGTTCTTCCAAGGTGTCCTGGTTTAGGGCAAAATTTAGGAGGAAACATCTGAGGGGGGGTCTCCTCTAGGAAAAAGCCGATTCCAACCACCCCTCCCCCAAACAGGTTCGGGAAAAGATTTCCTTAGAGAGAAGTGGAAAAAACTATTTATTTAACAAATAGAATATTCACAAGCATAGAAAATTTGGATAATATAAAACAATGAAACCTCTCCTTCCTCTGAAGAGATGGTAAACCAGAGTCCGTCTGTGGGTGTGGCTGTGTCAGTCTCAGTCCCTCCAGTGCCTGGGGCCGATGGCCAGGCCCGGCTGCAGAAATCTGGGGGGGCCCCCGGGGGATTGTCCTGATGTCTTGGACCACAGAGATGCTGACCATTCCCAGGAGGAAGAAAAAAAAAACAGCAAAAGAAACAAAGTCTCTCCCTGCAAAAAGCCAAGAAAGATCCCAGAGCCCTCCGCCGTGAGCTCCCAGAGCACACAGACCAAGAGAGAGAGATATAGCTGTCCTGCTGGAACACAATCTCTCAAGGCCTTTCCAGGGGAGTAAGGTGTAACTCCTGCAGACAAACTGCATGTGTTTTTTCTCTCCCCCTTCACTCTCTCTGTCTCTCTGGGCCTCACTTAAAGCTGCAGAGCTTAATATCCAGCATAAGCAGGAGGGACGATTGAGGATATGAAGATCATTCGGTCAACCCAGGACACAAGGAAGGGGGGCTGGTGGCTCTCCAAGGCACTAACAACTGCATTTTACTACTTGGAACTTGCACAGAGGCCCCCAAATTCTTCATTTGCTCAGCCTCATCCTTGGCACTGCTCCCGCCTGAGGAGGGTGTCCAGAGCACACTGCAGCTTTCCCTGCTCCTGCAGAGCAAAGGCAGCTGCCCCACAGCACCCTGGAAACCCAGGTACTCCCAGCAAAAGCATCCCCAGAGGGAAGGGTACCTGGAGCTGGGACCTGCTCCTGCGGATCCTGGCAAGCAGCCAAGGGAGGCTGGGGAAGCTCTGCTATGCTGTACAGCACTGAGCAGAACAAGAGGAGTATAATTAGCTGGCAAATCGTTCATTAATGTTGTCTTGCTGCAGACACCAGGAACCATTCAAACAATAGACCTCTTATTGCCTCCACTACCATTTCTTCTCCCCTCCTCTGCACTAATCTACTTATCCACTTATCCTACCTTTTCTTTCTGCTCAAAAAAATGTCCCAATTTCTCTGTTTCTTTTTCTCATCAACAGCAGTTCAGATTTTTGGATTCCACAATACATTAGTCATGACCAATTTTTCTGTGTAAGTGCTTTCTTGGCAGAAACCAATTAAGAAATACCTTCAGAAAAGCCAAGTACTGTAAGAGTAGAAATGCTCTCCTGTGCTAGGGGAATTTATATTCCCCCTAAAGCTATTCCAGTGCTTCTAATATATCCTGGAAAACTGCAGCAACTGAGATCTGATGGACTAGAGATGCAGAACATATGCAGCTCTTGCAAGTGTGCTGGAAGATGCACAGCAGGATATCTGGTTTTATCAGGAAGGTTAAAAATGGTCATCACCTTTCAAACCACCTTCACCTCCTCCTGTTACTTGACAAAGGAAGCTGAAAGAAGAAAAATGTTCAGACTGACTTCTGTGGGAATTGAACAGAGACAAAACTGAAAAAATCCATAGATTCTCTCTTAAAATCAGTCAAAAATGGAACAGCTGTATTAATAAATAGCTTGAAAAATACAGGGATTAGTGGTGCATCACTTTCAGAAGCATAATGTGTATATATTCTGCACAGACACGCTGAGTAAGCAAAACCATGCACTTTGGAAATTTCCTAACGAATGATTCTTCTCTCTGCAGCTCTTCCATGATTCTGGTCAAATTTACTGGCATTTTTCATACAAATTAGAATAATTCTCAAGTCAAGAACTCTGCAGCAGAGAACTGCTCTTGAAGAACAATGAAATTTTAAGTAATCCATCATACCCATCACACTGATGTAAATCCTTCATTACTGAGCACTATTCCTGAACTTGCTCTCCTTGATATGCACACTGCTCATTGCTCACATTGCAAAGCAGCACTAAAATAAAATAAAGTGACTCATGGCGAAGTAAAAGTCCCCGGTTTTCCATTCAGCAGAGACACTCATTTCTGCCATTCCACCCTCTCCTTATCCACACCATGTCCTGGGGCATCAACCACACCCAGCAGTTCAGAGCAGCCTGAACACCCGCAATAATCCCCGCTGTAACCTGAGTATGACAACCCAAGCTCACGGGACCAGGGACAGCTTGGAATCGAACTGCTTATCTGACCCTTCATGAACCCCCAATAAAACCCTTGTGGGCACACCAGCTCTCATTTATACAAGCTGTGATTGCCATGCCAGTGTGGTGGTTGCGTCCAGCTCACAAAGTTACAGCTCCCTGTGTGTCGAGCTGAACTCCCTCTGTCTGGGGAAGCTGAGGGTGCACATCTTTACTAGCAACAGTCCAGAAAACTGCAGTTTAAGTTCGCCTCAGTAATAATGTGGGATCAGGCCTTTGTTTTAAAATGACGTCCTAAGACTGCAGCAGTGCTGTGAAAACTCTGCTCTCCCCAACAGCGTGAGTGCCCTATAAATTGCCAGGGACGACCGGGAGCAGCAGCCCCAGCCAGCACCTCCGCCAGGCATCCAGCTCTGTTACATCAGGAGCATCACCACGCTTTTCTGGATCGTGATGCAGTGCTTTAGGTATGTGGGCTGAGGTTAAACGACAGAGAAGTGGTGGCAGGGATATCAAAGTCGTGAAAGGCTCTGCAGGCAGGGAAAAGAGATTGCTGGAATGGAATCAGGGAAGGCACGCTGATATTTATTCAGTCTGAATTTTCCAAAGGTACTAAGTACATTCTTTCAACTGGCCGATCCCAGCAGCACTTACACTCAAGAAGGCATTAGGCCTGGCAATACATGACATCATATTTTTGCTTTAATGATTTTCCTAATGTTATGGAAAAAAGCAAGATCCACTGTAGGAGTTCTAAAGGCCACTTTTCTGTGACATGAGACTGCATTCTACCAGGTAATAATCAGGATGCTGAGGGGAAACATGGCTGTGCACTGACCAGAGGGAACAGTAAGGTACTTCATGCTTAGGCGACTGACACACTAATTAGTGGACATAAACTACTCCTAATTTCTGTAAATTAATCATAATTTATATCTAAACGTGTTCAAGTGCTTTTTCCTTGCGGAGACCAAGAACCTTCACGTCTGCTTAATTTTCAAGGATAGAAACAACACATTTGTTTGTAACAGAGACACACGATAATACTGACTAGTTCACAGGGATCAGTCACTAGTATTTAGTGCCAGATTTTTTATGGTGGTTAATTTAAATCGCAGTCAGTTAAAAATCCAGTGGGTAACTGGTAATATGAACTCTCTGTGTGAAAAAGCAAAAACACAGGAAAAAAACTTGAAAAGTTTGTGTCCTGGGTCGGCCATATGACCTGTTTGTATCCCCAATCGTCCTCTTGCTTATGCTGGACATTAAGTTCTGCAGCTTTAGGTCGGTCCCAGAAAGACAGAGAAAGTAAAGGCGGAGGAAAAAAAAAAAAAACACTCGCTGTATGTCTGCAGGATACTTTTACTCCTACGAACCAAGGCCGAGAGAGAGCAGAGAGGCTACATTCCAGCGGACAGCATTATCTCTTTTTTTTTTTTTTTTTCTTTTCTGTTTTCTTACGCTCTCTGGTTTGGGTGCTGGAAGAGCTCACAGCGGAGGGTTTCCTCGGATTTTTCCCGGCTTTTTGCAGGGAGAGACTTTATTTCTTTTGCTGGGTATTTTTTCCTTTTTTCCTCTTCCTGGGACTGGTTGGCATCGCGTGGGCCCAGGACACCAGGGAACCCCCGGGCCCCCCCCCCCCCTCGCCGACTTCTACAGCCGGGCCCGGCAATCGGCCCCCCCACTGGAGAACTGAACCGGACTCAGACGGACTCTGAATCTAGCATCTCTTCAGAGGAAGGAGAGGTTTCATTGCTTTCATATTATCCAAATTTTTCCTATACTTGTGAATATTCTATTTGTTAAATAAATAGTTTTTTCCACTTTTCTCTCAGGAAATTCTTCCCAGACCTGTAGGGGGAGGGGTGATTGGAATTGACTCTTCCTAGAGGAGACCCCCCCCCCCCCAGAGGTTTCCTCCTAAATATTTGCACTAAACCAGGACAAATTTTATTGGCGCCCAACTGCGGGGCTCGAGAAAGTGGAAAAAACTTGTACTGATTTGTATTTTGGTTGTGCTTGCTCTGTATTGGGATAGAGCATTCTGGGATAGAGCATTCAGCAGCCATGCTGTTTGAGCTCATAATGTACCTCTCCATGAGGGCAGCTAACTGGTTCCTAGGCTGGCTTTGTTACTCGCTGTTGTTCTTGGCACGGAGTTTTTACCGTTGCGGGGTACGGCTTAAAGTTGCTGTTTTGCTGGGGGTGGTGATACTGATTTATAGAGAGAGTGTAGCTAACCTTCTAGGAATTGTTCGAGCTATTTACGGTCTGTTGTTTTTCTTTCCCACTTTGTATCCTAGTTTCAGTGGCATGTTCTGGGGGTTTGTTGATAATGGCACCCAATCCCTTAAAGGTGGGGATGAGGCTTCCCAGCCTTTCCCTTTCCTCTTCCCCTTTCAATCTGTCACATCACCTGTCACATCATCTGTTACATCATCTGTTACATCATTTTTTTAAAATGTTCAGTACCCCCTAGATGCCAAAGAAACCACTTTGCTGATATTCCAGCTGGTGAGTTTCCTCTATACGGTTTACAACTTTTCTAGAATTAGGGCTGATAGGTGCAGAGGCGCTGAGGATGATAAGTGCAGAGGGACTGAGGAGACACCTGACCCAGTTGTGGAACATCCAGAGTGGTGCGGA
>JAHLSL010013030.1:195608-222440 GCA_025920805.1 Petroica traversi
GAGGCTCTTTTAAAAATTGGGAAAGACATTTAGCAAAGGCCACCTGGCTAGTGAACACTAGAGGATCTTCCAACAGAGCTGGGCCGGCCCAATCTGAGTCCCTGCATACAGTAGATGGAGACAAGGTCCCAGTGGTACATGTTAGATGTCTGTTAGGGAAGACGGTGTGGGTCAACTCTGCCTCGAATACAGACAAACCCATCCGTGGGGTTGTCTTTGCTCAGGGACCAGGTTACACATGGTGGGTAATGCAGACAGATGGAACAACACGCTGTGTGCCCCAGGATCATTTGATTGTTGGGTGAGAACCATGTGTAGATACCACTATTTGCTGAATTTCAGGGACATTGTCTGTATATAGCTGTACACTGTATATATGTATATAAATACCACTATTTGCTGAATTTTGCTTTCATTGTCTGTAAATAGCTGTACAGTGTATATATATATATATATATCTAGGTACTGAAATGACGATATGGGGATAAGGAGTGGCATGTCCTGGGTTGGCCATATGACCTGTTTGCATCCCCAATCGTCCTCTTGCTTATGCTGGACATTAAGTTCTGCAGCTTTAAGTTGGTCCCAGAAAGACAGAGAAAGTAAAGGTGGAGGAAAAAAAAAAAAACACTCGCCGTCTGTCTGCAGGATACTTTTACTCCTACGAACCAAGGCCGAGAGAGAGCAGAGAGGCTACATTCCAGCGGACAGTGTTATCTCTTTTTTTTTTTTTCTTTTCTGTTTTTTTACGCACTCTGGTTTGGGTGCTGGAAGAGCTCACAGCGGAGGGTTTCCTCGGATTTTTCCCGGCTTTTTGCAGGGAGAGACTTTGTTTCTTTTGCTGGGTATTTTTTCCTTTTTTCCTCTTCCTGGGACTGGCTGGCATCGCGTGGGCCCAGGACACCAGGGAACCCCCGGGCCCCCCCCCCCCTCGCCGACTTCTACAGCAGGGCCCGGCAATCAGCCCCCCCACTGGAGAACTGAACCGGACTCAGATGGACTCTGAATCTACCATCTCTTCAGAGGAAGGAGAGGTTTCATTGTTTTCATATTGTCCAAATTTTTCCTATACTTGTGAATATTCTATTTGTTAAATAAATAGTTTTTTCCACTTTTCTCTCAGGAAATTCTTCCCGGACCTGTAGGGGGAGGGGTGATTGGAATCGACTCTTCCTAGAGGAGACCCCCCCCCAGAGGTTTCCTCCTAAATATTTGCCCTAAACCAGGACAGTTTGTTACACACATTTTTTAAAAAAAATATTTTGTTTGTATTCTGGAATGATACATAATTATTTGATTAGAGCAAAAACCAGAAAAGCCAGAACTCCAGCACCATCGGCTGCAAACGTCTGGTCAGAATTGCTAATCCCTATCAAGTTTAGGAACAGAACAAAAGGCTAGGAAGAGTTCTGTCCAGCTCCAAGCTCCCAGGAAGCCTCTGCAGGAGTCTGCCCTTGCTGGGAAGGGAACACACGGTGCCAACTCCCACATCAGCACCGCGGAGAACGGAGCTGGTGCTGCCAACCGGCAGCTCTGCATTCTTTCCTCCCTCCTCTTCCCGCATCTGTTTTGGCTGCACCTGGCACAAGGAATCCAAGTGATGTCACCTGCCCAATCCAGCCCTCTGGAACTCACTGCTGGAGACACAAACACCGCCCAGCACAGCCAGCTCAGCACCTGGGGGCATGAGGAACCGTCCCACCCCCTCCGGCTGCCATCCCCTCCTGAGCCTTCCCGAGCAGCACCAGGAAACATTTCAGACAGATCAGGTCCTAAAGTGGGATAAAGATGCATCTACTCAATGAGAAAGAAAGTATTTTAAATTTTAACGTACAGGCTGGTGAAAGTTGGGTAGTTGGTTAATTACACTGTGTGTGGCAGTGGCACCCACCCCCCCCCCCCCCTTCCTGCATACCAGAGATAATGGGTACATCAGAGATAACCCAGGAGTCGAAGGACTCAGCAGGAGTAACCTCTGGTGCCAAGGAGGTTTAGACCTTAAGAATAAACATCCTAGTCTGGAGAAGAGATGTAGGAAGAGATAAAGGAAAAGACTGATGACTGAGAGACACCATTTTACTCTATGAAAGACACACGAGTTATCAAGGAAGCAGAAGCTTTCACACACACTCACCATGAAGTAAGGGACTTCTCCCCAAGTCCTGGATGCAGGCTCGTGGTTACTTTTCTGGGAATTGAGGGAAAGGATCTCGATGTGTGCTGCACCAACGATTGGATGGTAAGATACATTGAATCCTAAGCTTATAATATTTCTTCACTGGCTGTAACTTAAAGGGTACCTTATCATGCACTGTATGAAATCTACTAGTAGTTGTTTTCTTTTTTTTGTTTTATACCTGTGTAGTATTAGCTTGTTTTAAGTCTTACAGTCAATAGTTTTCTCATCTATTAATAAATAATTTGTTCAATAATAGACAGAATCAGTCATTATTAAAAGGACTTGCGAACAGGAGGGGGTTTTGAGGTGCTGGCCGTCTCAATAAGGTTACTACCTGCTGCCAGAGGCCTGGGCAGTAGGCAAGGACTTGTTTAACTCCCAAATCCATTAGTGACACACTGAATCACAGGATTTAGAAGCTTAGACAGGGAGGGCAACCAAAGCCCCTACAGAAATCCTCCCTCCCTCCTCTGTTTAACTGAACCTCTGTTAAGGAACAACAAAATACCCAAACCCTAGCACAATGCAATGTTAATTCCCTAAGAAAAAAACACTGCAAGGTTTACTGGGGAGATAGCAAAAGCAAGAGTAGATTGAGTTCAGTTCTCTCACTACACAGAAAGCAGGTAAGGTTTGCTTTTCTTTAAGACATTTGCATTGGGGCGCTGTTGCAAAGCCACAAAGATATTTAAAAATAGTGACATCAGACCAAAACAAATCTATTAAGACCAGTTCCCACAGTGAAATGGTTCCTGGAAGGTCTTCCCTACTCAGCCAGCGTGCCATTCCCCACATCTGCAAACAACAAAAAAAAAACTATTTCACTTGCTCAGTTAAGATCAGATACTTCTACACAGTAAATTTAAAACATGTCATAGATCTCAGATAACATCACCATGAATTAACTGATTACTGAAAACCTCCTCTTTATGTGTTACTAAACCCTTTCAGAAATTGCTGGTATCCAGCCTCACATCAGAGACAAGGCAACTGCTTGAAAATGGAAATATCATTTATTTCACTATACAATTTTTATGCACAGAGCTGACTCCCAAAAGTATATTTAGGCCCTGGATAACATCCAAGCTAATACTTAATTATGTTTTAAACTACTTACAGTGAAATTTCTCATATTTCTCATATCACCTGTTCTTTTTTAATGCTGTGTGACTGCACATGACTGACTGACGAGCAAAAAGGGCAGAAACAAAGAGAGACACTGACTATTCGATGGACACATGGTAAGAGACAGAAGCAATCACAGAGTCAGCATCAGATTTATTTTCTAAAATTAATGATCAGAAGATTAGTCTTAAAATAAAACATATTCGAGGTGCTTGCTGAACAATAATCCCACAGTACTGTTCATCCTGGAATCAGGAGAATATCCTCAACATACTTCCAAATGCAATTCAATAGAGTAAGCAGATATTCAGTACATAACCATCTCACTGCCACAGAACCAGCAAAGCCTGCCTTTGCAAATGGGCACCAGCCCCAGGAACACCAGGAGAACGCAGATGGATCTGCAGGTTTTCCTTCCTCGATGGCTGCCATGCAAATAAACAACCATTTGGGAGCACAGACTGTCCTTCCAGATGCACAACTGTCCTGAGCACATCCCTTTCCTTTAGCAGCACTCCTGCACAACTCTGTCCCACACAGTGTTGGTCAGACAAAGCTCAGTTTACAGCTCAGAGGGGTTTGGGTCTTCCTTTCGCCTTTTTCCACAGGGATAAATGACTGCACTTGAGACAAAGCTGACAATCATGTCAGGCCATGGACATTCAGAGCTAAATCTCTCTCTTACTGAAGATAAAACTTCCATTTGACAACAAAGTTGTAAAAATTCTTTCCTAGAATCCATAAAATACCTGGAAGTCGTTACTTCCAATCCAGGCTGAAAGGGAAGCTGCAGCTTTCCACCAAAGCAATGACAGCTCTGGACTCACAACACAATACACTGCAATTTTTATTTTATTTGAGTAACTAATCTCATTCCTTTGCCTTCAGCTTTGGAAATAGCTTCTCCCACATACCCTTTTAATTTTTCCATCTCTTTTGGAGACAAAAACCTGCCTGGTCATCATGCTGTTTAATTAATTTATTTTTCTGTACATAACCGCTGACTTTTGGAAGCTCCCAATGTCACCCTGGTGGATGAAAAGGTGGATAAAAGCATGGGACTTTAAATGAAGAGATGCAGTAATTTGTTTTACAAGGAGATTTTATCTGGAAACTAACTAAACAGGGTAGATTTGGCCTTGGAATAGCTGCTGAACCAAAAACTTCAGTTCACGCGCAGAACTTCTGTTCTGTTCACGTGTACAAAACATGCACATTCTGAAAGTCATCATTACTTGACAGTTTTTCTCAAATAGAAAACTAGCTGAACATCACAAAAAGCAATCAAGACTCTCTGGTTTCTTATCTGTAATTTTCTACGGCTAGATCTGAACCAAGGAAGCTCTGGCTGGCACCTGCAGCGTTAAACCCGTGTCAGCATTTCCATAATAAATTCTCCACTTTAGAGATTGCTGGGTACCCAAACTCACATACAGATTTTCCATGCAGGACCAAAGAATTTATTACTGCTATTTAAGAAAATGATACTATTTCCATCTTTGCTCAAAGTTTTATTCTGGCTTCTTCACAGAGAAATACCAACAGATACAGTTTTCAGGGAGAAAAAGAAAAATGCTTGACACAAAATTCAGAATCCCAGGGAGCTCTGGGAATGTGAAAGGATGAGGTAAAAAGACAGCACTGCCAATTCTTGACTCTCTGAAAACTTGACTAAAAATTACAGATGGGTTTCTTGATTCTGCAAGCTAATTTACACTACTTGTCATGAATTATTTGTCCTGCCCTCATGGGAAAAAAAAAAAAAGGCAAAATTTATTCAGGTCCTCGGTACTTCCCATCTTGAAAACCAGCTGCTGCTTTGCCTGGGTTTGAGCGTGCCCACTGCCCCCTACCCAACAGCCAGAGTGCTTCAGAGCAGGCCTGCAAGCTGATGGACACTAGAGTTAAGAAGGGGGGGTAGGTCATTTCTTACTGAAGAGAGAAGAACTGATTTTGTCCTTAACAGAAAAGCTGAAGAGACCCAAGGGATGGAATTCATCATCCTCTACCTGCAGCTGTCAACAAAGCCCTTGTCTGCAGATAGCAGAGGCTCTCCAGATGGCCATCTGCACTCCTTGCAGAGCAAGTGGAGAGCCAGGAAATTCACAGCACTATTTATTTGAACAATTTAAACCTCCAGCTAAGGCCACATGAATTATTTTCTAGAAATGCCTATTAGAGTCCAGATAGCAACCACTGAAGTAGGACTGCAAACTCAGACAAGTGCAATCCAGAAAGAGAAGCCCTTGAGCTGCATCAGTCCCGTGCAGCTCTGAGGAGAAAGCAGCCTCTGGAAGGTGCCCAGCACCTGCCACACACCTGCCTCGCAAGAATGCCAAAGTGCAGGTGAGCTGTACCAATCCAGCTGGCCTGAAAGGGACACACTGACAGAAGGAAGACATGGAGTACTACATGCAGGTTAGGGCTCTCAGCAAAAGAAAGATGTGCACCTGATGGAGTGGGTCCAGAGGAGGCCATGGAGCTGCTCCCAGGGCTGGAACCCCCCTGTTCCAGAGCCAGGCTGGGAGAGCTGGGGGTGTTCACCTGGAGAAGGCTCCAGGGAGAGCTCAGAGTCCCTGCCAGTGCCTAAAGAGGGCCTACAAAAAGGTGGGAGAGCAACTTTTTGCAGAGGCACACAGTGATAGGGCAAGGGGGGGGGGGGGAGAACGGACGGTTTTAAACTAAAAGGGTAAGATCTAGATCAGATATTAGGAAGAAATTCTCTACTCAGAGGGTGGTGAGACTGGCACAGGTCTCCCAGAGAAGCTGTAGCTGCCCCACCCCTAGAAGTGTCCAAGGCCAGGTTGGACAGGGCTTGGAGCTACCTGGGACAGTGGAAGGCATCCCTGCCCACGGCAGGATGAACTTAAGTCTCTACCAACCCAAATCATCCTGATTCTGTGCAAGTCTTCAATGCCCAGTTTGTTTTCACTCCGCATGTCAGATCCTAATGGAGTAACTGCTGCTTCCAGTATCGTCCACATGAAAACAAGCCAGGCAGGTAAGCAGTTAGATACAAGCTCCTTAGGAACAGGATTTGTCCCATTTTTGTCTATTTATTCCTTAGACTTGGCAGACATTTAGACTTGGGGTTCAGGAACTATATGTGAACCCATACCAACTCAATTCCTAAAAATGTAACGGCATGGGGCCAGTGCCTCTGGACATCAGGAGGTGAATGATTTAAATGAAGAGCTGAACACTGGTGGCGACTGAGCACAGGAGTGGCACAGGCAAGAAGGGCAATGCTAGAGGAGAAAACCAAGCTCTCTCGCAGAACTGCATTAACCACCAAATAATGTCTGGTCATGGTGATTTGAAGGGGCAAAAACACCTTTTTGTTTTATTGAATCAATGAAGATTCCCATCAGTTTTCCTTGTGCTGATCAGCAATACACAAAGCATTTGGTACCTTGTAACAACTCAGGAAAGAGCCAGATCTTACTCTGAAGTATTGACATTTATTTTTAATCACACTGTTGACTTTATAGACTAAAACAGAAAAACAGAATATTAACCTGGAACTGAATTTCACGCACACCAAAATGAATCTCTTATTTTGCAAATTACACTGGTGAAAAACTTGCACAATGTTGTTCCTTCACTGCCCTTTTAATTGTCCCCAGAGGCAGCACTTTAAGAACGACTGCTGAGCACAGGGCCAGCACAGCCATGTGCTACCTCATCACTTCAGCTGGATGAGCCATGGGGTGGAACTGCTTGTTAAGGAATTCTTCTTTTCCAACCCACTGGATCCAAGACAGCCAAGAAATTGGAAACACATGGATAAGGACAGAGGATGCTATCCCAAGGCTTCCATATCATCGACTATGAATATCTTGGAGCATAGCATGTCTGAAGCCTTTGACCCAAACCAGGCTAACAGTAAACACCAATGTATAGGGTGAGTTACTGGGCACACTTTCCCTTTTATTTGATAATATGTGATATAGTATGTAATGATCACATCCCTTTCCTGACAGTTCCTGGCTACATACACAGCTGATGGGTCAGCTAGGTAGCCTTTTCTGCAGGAACAATCTGTATGCATTCCTCAACAGAACATCCTGTACAGCTCATGTCAATCACAGTCCAACCAAGGCAGAAATCCTGCAGGAGGATTTCCCTGAGCAAGAAAGGTCTACAGAAGTGCTGAGTTCTCTAGACAGACATTTCTAATCCTGGATACAGCAGAAACATGCATCTTTTACATACATGACTTAATATTAGCTATACTGTGTTAGTAGCATAGTATACTGGACACCAGAAAACTGTTCCCAGCAGTTCCTCTAAGTCCATCAATAAACCCAGTGATGTACTTTCTTTTAGGTCAAACTCACAAATAAACAAACCCCAATATGAATGAACTGATTCCGCTCACAGGTCTTACAATGAGATAGAAAGGAGGAGGGTTCCAGGTTTTAAACTTGCTTTGTAGTAGTGATTTTCTGCATGGATTGCTATCTATTCTTTCCGAAGTTTTGCCCTGGTAGAAATCTTTTCCAAACCACAGGACTTCACAAAGGTACAAAGGGGTTACCAGCAACTTTTCGTGCTGAAGGGATGTCACGGAAACCAAGGAAAAAGGGGAATGGAATGAAAGGACTAAGAAAGCATCCACTCCCTCTAGAAAAATAAACTGTCAAAATCCACCGTACATTAGAATACATTATGATATGACTCTGAGAAAGTAAATCTTTTTCCTCATCTCCATTGCAGTCGTGTAATTGCCAGTGGCTAATTACCAATTTTAGAGAAGGACTCCAGCAAACACAGCATTTCCCCTGCACAGCTTTGTTAACAGCAGTTGTCTGTGCTGTGGGTGATAAAAATGACCCTTGACCACACTGACACATCTCAAATCAAGCAAAGCATGTCTGGGGATGTCACAGCCCTTGGGAGTGGCAGAGCCTGGGAGCAGCACTTGCAGCACCTTAATTCCACTGAGTTCCACATTCCTCAGATGAATTTTTTAACCACTTCTGTATAAAAGCCATCGTGTGCATTGCACATGTTCACCCAACCCTGCTTCCACTTGGATAGAAAGGAAGTGTGTCCTGGGTTGGCCATATGACCTGTTTGTATCCCCAATCATCCTCTTGCTTATGCTGGACATTAAGTTCTACAGCTTTAAGTTAGTCCCAGAGAGACAGAGAGAGTGAAAGTGGAGGAAAAAAAAACAACAAACCACTCGCCGTTTGTCTGCAGGATACCTTTTACTCCTACGAACCAAGGCCTTGAGAGAGCGGAGAGGCTACATTCCAGTGGGACAGCGTTATCTTTTTTTTTTTCTTTTTTATATTCTCTGGTGTGGGTGCAGGAACGGCACACAGCGGAGAGTTTCCTCGGATTTTTCTCGGCTTTTTTGCAGGGAGAGACTTTGTTTCTTTTGCTGGGTATTTTTTCCTTTTTCCTCTTCCTGGGACTGGCTGGCATTGCGTGTGCCTGGGACACCAGGGAACCCCTGGGGGGCCCCCCCTCACCGACTTCTACAGCCGGGCCCGGCAATCGGCCCCCCCCCACTGGAGAACTGAACCGGACTCAGACGGACTCTGAATCTACCATCTCTTCAGAGGAAGGAGAGGTTTCATTGCTTTCATATTATCCAAATTTGTTTTCGATGCTTGTGAATATTCTATTTGTTAAATAAATAGTTTTTTCCACTTTTCTCTCAGGAAATTCTTCCCGGACCTGTAGGGGGAGGGGTGATTGGAATCGACTCTTCCTAGAGGAGACCCCCCCCCCCAGAGGTTTCCTCCTAAATATTTGCCCTAAATCAGGACAAAGTGTTGCCAGAGCAGTGTTTTAGCCGGAGTTCTGGCAGTCCATCCCTGGTTTGCCATGTGGCAGCCAGGACGAGGCAGCCGCCCTTGGTGCCCCCATGCTGGCCTGCCAGGCACCCTGCAACGCAATACTCTGGCCTTTGTGACTGCTTAACTGCCTTTATCAGAGGATCCCAGGAGGGGTTGGGTTGCAAGGGATCATCTTGTTCTGACCCTCTGCCATGGGCAGGGATACCTTCCACTAGAGGAAGATTCTCTTCCCTTATCTGAGCTTGCCCTTTCTGGTTTATGCATCCTAATCCCAGCTGGTCTCTTCGCAGCATAGATTCTCTGTACTTTCATGACAATATTTATTCTAAAATTATTTCTAAGACTGAGCTGTGAGAAATGCAGGCTTGCAGAACCCAGAGGTGCCGCTTCTGTTTGTTTACTAAATATAATTCAGTCCTACTCCTGCAACACTTTGTTAGGGCACGTTGTATTTTGCTCACAAAGATGACTTTGCCAGCTCTCTCCAACAGTTGTCCAATACATTTTTGAAGTGTTTCCCACAAATCCAGCTCTGCACTCACAGTGCCCAATGATAAACAACAGCAGTATGTGAGATATGCACAGTGCACAGACATTCTATTGCACGGCATATAAAATATCAGAGCAATCAAAATAATTCGCAACAAAGGTTCCAAATAAAATTTTTCACAGTTTGACATGAGCTCGGCCTTTACTTAATATTTCACTCTGCCTGGTAATGAAAGACATCCTGCCTGCCCCAAAGCACTTGTCTAAAAGAGCAGATATTTGAAAGGTCACAACCACGCAGAGCAGCAGGACTGCAGACGCCTGCTCAGATGTTTGCTCTGAGATAAATCAGGCTGCAGCAGCTGCTGCTCCCAGCCCCGGCCCAGGCCTGATATCAATCACATACACAAACTTCTTGCACTGGGACACACCACAATTATTTTTTTCCACACTATCAACTATAAACCATGGCAACCTCACCCCTCAGCTTAAGAGATCAGATATTTCAGGTGCTCCCTTACTCACATCACAGATCTTCCAAACAAACTTCTGTGGAACAGATTAAAAACTGCACCTTAACAAAGAATGTTCTGTGGTCAAAAAATGCAACAAAACTTGCACCAAAACACTTCCGTTCCCCACACTTACCATGGCATTCTGCCCAGTCAGTCACCTCTACCCACAGTATTTCTGGATTTACTATAAAAATGAGAATCACCACAAGAAAGGTTTAAGTTTTGATTAGTTCTTTTCCTTCAAGAGGTTTTGCCCTGCAGGGTGCTGTGCCATGCGGGCTGAGTACCTCTGTGCCTGCCATGCTGCACAGTTTCCTCAATCCATTCCTCACAGTCACTCAAACCAAGAGCACAGAGGAACAAATTTCCTCATTCTCCTCTGGAAACACTGAAGCATGTCTTTGGGATGGGAATAGTTACTACAGAGGGAGATGAAAGCAGGGACTTTGCAGGGAGATCCTTTAGGAAAATGAGAACTGCTGCACAGACCCCAGGGCACATCTCTGCAAACCTCTGCTGCCTCTGTGCTAGGTCTGACATCCCACTGCTACTTATAGAACTGGCTATGGTGGGTCTCCATGAACAGCTCATCTTGGAAAGGAACAAGGGATAATAAATAGGAAAGGGAAAATCAGATATACTTTTTTCTGCTCCCTTATGTGTCCTGGAACCAAACCTGTACCAGCAAGGGATTTCTTTTCATTTTACTCTTTTAAGAGTTTCAAAGAAGGTTATACTGGAAAAACACAGAGTCCATAAGCTTTTCCATGGGAAAGCTGCAGAGTCACCCCTGGCCTTGCTGCAGGGAGCAGCTGTCCCTGTGCTGCATTTCAGTGCCTGAGAGCACAGGAGCCATGGAGCCTGAAATCTCCTCAGCGACCATGCCACAGCTGGAGCCAGAGCTCATCATGCAAAATACAGCATCCCTGAGCTGGGAACTCAAGTGGGCCGTGTTGGATTGCACAGCAAAGTAATTTAAGCAAATGACTAATGTAAATCCTTGGGTTGCATTCCTACTTCGGGCTTTGAAAAAGTGGCTGAAAAACATCAACCATCAATCCTCACTCGCTGTAACAAAGAAAACCCACAAGATTAATTTTACCATCCTAACACAAAATCAAGGCAAATCCAAACAACAGGACCATTTACTGAGCCATGTCAAGCCATTGGACTTGGATCAGGACTTGTGGCATACAAAAAGCATGACGTGTTTTTCCCTTCCAGAAGGAGGAAAGAAAAATTACTATAGCAAAGATTAATTTTTTCCCCTGACTTTCTGGTACCTTAACTAAGTTAGTGTTTTGATTGAACACTAAGATTCCCACAGTCAACAACTATTTCATTACAATACAAATTTTAAAAGTGTGCAGAGGTTCACGTGTATCCATTACACTTAGAAAGTACTAAAGTATTTGTTTTTAAAACCAGAGTGCATGAAGAGTTCTTCATGCAGCAAGGTCTCAGCCAAGTAAACTAACAGGAACACTTAATTTGTTATTTGAATGCTCTGATTTTAAAAAATCTTTCCAGTTGACATAACAGTGAATTAAGAAACATGTGACAGTAAGATCTGAAAATACTACACTGGATGTAATCATGACTCAGAGCAGAGTTACATTAGATTAGAAATAAAGATGATATGTGGCTTGCTCCAGAGAAACGCAGAATATTTCAGCAGTAACAATAGAAGTGCTGCAGTTGGCTCCAGTCTGGCAGCCTTTGTAAGGCAATCCCTGTTTTACCAGCACACATACTTTACCAGCCCAGCACACTTAGCACATCATACTTACTGTGTTGCCGGCTGCTGAAGGACCAGGGGTGCCACGACCCTCCTTACCAACACCCTGACTTTGTTCTTCAGGCCCACGTGTGACAAGAATCCTGAAGTGCTGCTGCCTTGTGTTTTGATCTGGTCTGATTTTAAACAAGCATCCCTGTCCTTGAGGAATCTGCTCTACTGAATTGCTTCTAGGTATTTCTGCCCTGTTCCTGCTGTTTCCAGGCAGTTCTGAATTCAGCTTATCAGCTGAGGGGCTAATTCCTTCTGCTGGTGGCTGGACGGGGTAGGAAGTACTCCTTTCCAGCCATATCCGAGGGTACCTGACCAATCTGTCCGCTTTTGTTCCAGTAAAGCCAAAGTTACATCTACCTCCAGTGCCTGTACCGCTTGTCTGCGGCTGCTGTAACTGGAGAACAAAGAACTTTTTCCCTGAATTTGCTGACAGATCTGGCACATGCTGCAAGGACCAACGCCGGAGTTCAGGAGTGGGAGAACTATTTGGAGCCTCAGGACCAAAGGGAAGTAGAGTAACTTGAGGCGCATCTGCACTTGAGGCCCGATGCTGAATCCTCACACCGTTTATGTTTAAACCTGAAGCCGCTTTGCTTGCTTCTTCTTGTCGCATAGTCAGCGGAGCCTCCTCACTCTGGTTATTAGTAGGAATACTGCAAAATACTCTATGGTTACAGCAAACAGTTCCATCTGTCTGCTGCCCTAACTCTTCCGTCAGCCTGGGTGAAGAACTTTCAGGAGTCACCTGTGGAGTGCTTGGAGAAGCGTGGTTTTCAACAGGGGATGCGTAACGCTCCCTGAAGTCCGAGAATTTACAGGGAGGTGTCTCCTCCAGAGACTCCAGGGCCGCACATTTGGCGCAGCCGTCAGCAGCTTTGCACTGGAGCGAGATCTGCATGGATGAGCTCCTGGTGGGGCGCGTGTTGATGCCGTTCAGCAGCTGCGGGATAAACATGGATGTGCTCCTTTTCAAGGAGCCCACTTCGTGCAAGTCTCCATCGCCGCCATAATCCACTCCGTGCCGCGAGAACGCGTGAGGGCTGCTTCTTCTCGGCAAGGTGTGGAATGCCATGAAAAAGTCATCTTCTCTCTCGCGGGCAAGGATCTCCGATTCAGGGGCTGTGTTGCTTCTCCCAGAGCCAAAATGAAACCGCAGCCGACGGGCCATGGTTTTACAGAGAGGAGAAAAGGAGAGGGAGAATAGCAACAATTCAGGCACTGCCAGGAGTTAAAAACCAAAGACATAAACTCTGAGAAAAAGTGTCCTATCTGCCAAACGGTTAGCACTGCAGCCCTGGGAGTGACAGATAGCAGAAATAGCCCAAGTGGCAAGCAGCATTCCAGGCACGATTGGACAGGAGCAGTCAGCGCTCCTACACACAAGGTGACATAGGGTAGGATGGTGGGAGTCACGTGGCCTGGTTCCCCCTCTCCAATGTAAGCATGTGGGGAGTTTGTTTTTTCCTTTTTTTTTTTTTCTTTTAATGCAAGCAAGAGCCTGAAACAGCACCTTCCCAGCTGCTCCTTTTCCATCAGGGGGGAGTGGCCCCAGCGGGAGAGCTCTTGCAGCTGAGGCAGCCAACACACTCAGCACTGCTATAAATCTAAACCACATCAGATTCACAGGGCACACTTGGAGAAAGCACTTGCAGAAAAATGTAACTACAACAGAAACACTTCCATTTTGTGTTAAAAGTTTAAGTCAACACCACGTGAAAATGAGGAAAATTCTTTCGAGCATAACATTTTGGCGTGTTACAGCTCTGAGCTGTCATGGCAGAACAAGAATAAATATAACATGATTATGCTTTCAATTTTAACCACGCTCATAACACAGTTAAGCAACAAACTTTTGCCTTTAAAAAGCCCCAACAGCAATATAACCTACACTCCCCTTTGAGTAATTACAAATTACAAACAAAGCAATTGTACATATGGCAAAGAACTCTCACACAGTAAAACCAGCAGAAGCGTGCAGGACAGCAGGACATAAAGCTCCTTTTCCAGATTTACCAGGCAGTACAAGTGAGGGAAAAGCAGAGTTGGGTGTTGCATTTCTCAGACACTGCACTGAACTGCCCGCTCCTGGCTGGCCTCCAGCAATGGAGTCAGCAATGCCACCATGTGTAGCACTGCCAGCACAGAGCACAGTTACGCTCTCTGAGAGCCAGAAGAGCTTGGGAGAAGGAAAGGCAGACAGGATACACCAGAACGTGAGCCACCCTAAATCAACTCTGCTACAACGAAGATACTCAGTGCCCTCAGGGCACTCACACGTGAAGGGCACGCACACTTCTTAGCACACACCAGAAGAAACAAAAGAAACCAGTTAACCAGAAACACAGCTCCATCTCAGGGCCTGGACATCTGTTCCCTGGGAGAACTAGAAAACCTAAATCTTGTCAACAGCTCTGAAAATCTGTATGTGGCGGGTCAGTCCTCTGCCTAGACATCTGAACTCTGCTTGCAAGCAGCTTGCTTTCAAAAGCCAGAAAATTGCCAATGCCAAAAGCAATGGCAGCTCAAACTGATCAAACCGCCAGCAGCCAGCACAATCCCCCATTGTTTCATGTGGGTTATGAGCCACAACAAAAATTTGAATAGCTTCCACACAGCAATGGTCCTGGAGATTGCCTTGTAGAAGCGCAGGTGTTGGTATTATTTTATCTTATTTTTCAGCTAAAACATACTACTCAAGAACACGGTCTCCACATCCAAAACGAAGCTGCATCACATTTACTCTGCTGATATTGGGGGACAGAAAGGCAAGGACACCTGCAGAGACAGAGTGCAGTTTGGTAATTTGGGAACAAGGAGGAACAAAGTCCTTCCAATAAAAGCCATTTAATTATTGACAATAAGTATGTGAGAGTAAAGCAAAAAAAAAAAATCAGTTCAGTGTCTCCTCATTCTATAAACACAACCTGATGGAAACCTGCTACTCCAAATGCCCCAAAGTAGTCACCTTGCCATAGACTTCCTGGAAGGAAAGCCATGGCTCCTAACCCCAGGTGCTGCCTTGGCCAGGAGGTTCCAAGCCCAAGGACAGACTGACTGACTTTGGAGGCAGGACCAGAAGGAGAACACACACAAATCAGTTCAACAATAAAGAGTGCAGAAACTGCCAGGGTAAGGCCAGTACTGCATACCCAAACTTGAAAATCCAAAGCAATATGTCTGAAATGAGTATCCCAAACCTGTCATTTCCCAGCTGTCACTACATCCGAGCTTTTTCTCTAACCCAACTCCCTGTTCCTGTGGCACCTTTGCATTCCAATGGCACATGGCAGTTTGAATAGTGCAAGTGGTCATTATGATCGTTATACACAAATAAATACGCTCCTGGTCAGCCCACTGTAGAGGCACAGTGCCACTGGTTCACCAATTTACTTCTTCCTGAGGAAAGATCTAGCCATTCAGCTAGCCAAGTCCTCTTTCTCCCCAGATTACAGCTTGTGTGGTATCCTTTGCTCTTTATTTATTAGGAAAACAGAAGGAAAGAACCTATTTGTTGAAGACAATGTTTCTACAGTGTTTTTTTTTAAATGAAAATATCTTCACAACTCTGATGCTAATTTTCAGAAAGTAAACAAGTTTAGTGAAGGTTGTACTGCCCCAGCCCAGAAAACATTAATTCCTGATCTCATGAACAGAGAGACAGTGTTACAGTGTTCAAAAGGCAAATCCCCAAGAGCCATCCACCAGTGTGCCACCACACTGGCACGTTTAACCCTGGATGTACAGAGGGACATGGTCACTTATCCCATGGATCATAATTATAATAGAAGCAAGCAGCAGTCAGATGGTGAAAGCCTCCTCCAGAAGAGCTACTGCATCAGCCAAACGCAAGCAAAGACTAAACCCACTAATAACATGTGAGCAGTGTGAGGCAGAGAGCTGACACTCAACAGAGGATCATTCTGCCATGACCTCAAACCTTCACACGTGCATCATGAGCACAAGATGCAGCTCTGGTAAGCACCTCCGAGAGCAAGATGCATTAAAGGACTGGAAAAGGACACTAAAATGATCAGGGACTGAAGCAGCTGCTTTATCAGTGACTAAAAAGGTCAGGACTTTATTGGTTTGAAGTGGAGAGGTCTACAGAAGGACAAAGTGAGGGTTTCGCTCTCAGAGGGCTGGGTGAGGAGGACCATTTTGGTCTGACCCAGCAGGGCACTACTTTAGTGCCCTTTTAGTCCCGAACTCAAATGGTTTTTACACATCTATCTGTGTTTCTTGACACGCTCACTGGAACAACAGACTAAAAGCACCTTTAAGCTGTGTTGTATTTCTATCAGCTGCAGCACAAAGAGCCTTGTGATTAGTGTAACACAACCAAAACAAGCACTCACCAATCTGTTTTCATCAAACACCTCAAACAGGAGCCGATGGTTGGTTGGGTTTACCTGTGAGAAAATCCAAATGTCACTGGAAGTTCAGTAGCTGGAAAATAACAGTATCTGGACAATAGCTCAGGCAGCAATTAAACCAAGGCAAACAGGACAGGACTAAGAGGTCTGATGTAAATCTTTACTTGAACTGAACTTTACTGCAACTGGGAAGAGCCTGGCAGTTGACATAAAAGCTTTTATTTGCTGTGCTCAGTTACAGCATTTCCCTGGCTGAGGACTCCAGTTCCAGGTTGGAGAGACTATCAGGGCTCCCTGACTGATTGATTTATGAGGAGCAAGAGTTTTCCTTCAGAATTTCACATTCAGATACATTTCTGACTGTCCATTGTTCATCATCTCTAGCCCATTTAGCACACATGCCCTTGCAACATCCAACAGAAATCTCCCCAACACCTGAAGACAGCAAATATGCCTCCAAAAAATTATTTACTTAAATTGAAGGAGAAAGACTGCCAACATTTAAAAGGACAAAAACAAATATAAAAAGAACTCTGTCAGAAAGACAAAACATCTGCTATTAAACAACAAAAAGTTTTATAGCATTTGATCCAGTTGATACATTTTTTCAGAAAAGCTTTGCAAGCCAGGTTACTATGACCAGAACATTTAATTAAGGAAATTTAGAAACAATATACCACAATGAACTGATAATTCTGTAGGCTGGAGGTGGACTTCCCAGTTTTGAGAAAATCAGAGAACTGTGACACACAAAATAGAGTCTAAATTACTTGGTAAGGTCCCATTATTGCTTAGGACTTTTGAGATGTTTTAACAGAGCTTCTATGAACTATAGCAGAGGTTTGGCAGCAGTGTTGTGCATTCCCTTTTTCTGAGATTTTAGATTTGTATTACTCAGCTGCAAACCCCAGAAAAGCTGTTTGGTACATGTGTCCAAATAAGCACTCCCCATGAAGCTGAGGCCTGTGCACTGAACGTTCCACTGGTGGCACTGCTCTCCCAGAGCTCCCCATCCTGGAGGCAGCTCCCGACACCCAGCACAATCTGCCCTGCCTGCTCCAGATTAATGCTTGAAACCCCCTGAAATTCTATCTGACCTGCTATTGTGGGAGATACAGTTACACTAAAAGTCAATCGTTCTTCCTTGGAAAAATATTGTCTGCAACTGAGCAGCAAAGTTACTGCCCTTGACATTTCTATAATGGCAGTCTGGGAAACAGTTTCTAAGTAACCTGGTGCCGATTCCCACTGAGCATTCCAGCCCCGCAGAAACCCAACAGCAACTACATCAGGGCAAGCAGGTCTTTTAAGTAAACATTTAAACAACAAATAGAAAATAAGATTAGCTGTGCAGGCTCTAATAATGACCCCAAATAAAGAGAAACTTACTCTAAAGTAGAACTCTTCATTCCATTTTGGGTTCAGTGTCTGTAAAAGAAATAACAGTATTTACATCCTAATGTTTCTTTAGGTTTTCTGGTTTGCAATTATAAAAACATACATGCAAGTGACAGTTTTCTAGGGAAATAAAGGAGAAAGAAAAGCATGTAATAAAATAAACTGAAAAATACATTGCTAACTAGAAATTTTCTATTGACTAAACCAAATGTGGGAGGATATTTGGGTCAGATGATTCTAAAATAGATGTTAAATATAAATAGAATTTGATGATTAAAAGACAAATCATTGAGAACCTATAGAAATAAAACCTGAAGACATTTCATTCTCAAGATTCATTTAAAGCCAGATGAAAAAAAAAGTTTTTAAACACAAAGGTAACTTTAGGTCTACAAAAATATGCTCAGATTTATACAGTGAAATAAACAGAAAAATAATTTAAAAAAAAAGTTATTCCTTGGAATAGGTATGATATTCTTCCAATCTCCACATGGCCCAAGGATTTAAATTATGTTTTAATAACCTGACTAAAATGCAGAGAATAAACATGCATATAGATTGCAAGCTGAAATGCGCTCAAGCATGACATTATAAATTGATAAAAAATATAAGAGAACTACAAACAGTAATTTGGGCAATTCAAGCTTGGGTAAGTATAAAAACAATTGGACAGTATGTCCAATTGCCCTGGGTTGACCGTATGATCCTTGTATCCCCAAATCGTCTCTCCTGCTTACACTGGATATTAAGTTCTGCAGCTTTAAGTGAGGCCCAGAGAGTGAAGAGAGTGAAGGGAGAGAGAGAGAACACCTGCAGTTTGTCTGCAGGAGTTACACCTTACTCCCCCAGAAAGTCCTTGGGAGATTGCGTTCCGGCAGGACAGCTATCTCTCTCTCTCTCTCTCTCTCTCTCTCTCTCTCAGTCTGTGTGCTCTGGGAGCTCACGGTGGAGGGCTCTGGGATCTTTCTTGGCTTTTTGCAGGGAGAGACTTTGTTTCTTTTGCTGTTTTTTTTTTCTTCCTCCTGGGAATGGTCAGCATCTCTGTGGTCCAAGACATCAGGAGAATCCCCCGGGGGCCCCCCCAGATTTCTGCAGCCGGGCCTGGCCATCGGCCCCAGGCACTGGAGGGACTGAGACTGACACAGCCACACCCACAGAAGGACTCTGGATCTACCATCTCTTCAGAGGAAGGAGAGGTTTCATTGTTTTATATTATCCAAAGTTTCTATGCTTGTGAATATTCTATTTGTTAAATAAATAGTTTTTCCACTTTTTCTCTAAGGAAATCTTTTCCCGAACCTGTTTGGGGGAGGGGTGGCTGGAATCGGCCTTTCTAGAGGAGACCCCCCCTCAGAGGTTTCCTCCTAAATTTTGCCCTAAACCAGGACACCAATGTTTTTGTGCTCATGCCAAATCATTCCCTCATGCTCTCACACAGCAGAGATTTACAGGCAGAGGTGACAGGAAAAATTTGCTCTACACCCACAATAATTCTGTGCTAGCAGAGAAGGAGAATCTTGGCTGTTTATCTTACTCCTTGCTATAGATCCAATAGATTCCTCATGTGCAGGACACAGGGACTGACTTAACTGCATCTCTCTACAAAGTGGGAATATAGGACCTCATGGCAGAGCAGGAAATACTTCCTGAAAGAAAAGTCCACTCTAAAGGACAGCTGAATCAATGAGGGGAAGGGTAGGGATGGGGGTGTGGGCACAGAGAAACTTCCAGCTTTTTTCCCTGAAGGAGCACAATGTATTGTAAAAAATAATTAAAATGAAGCAGTAAGAAAAAAAAAAAAAGTTATATTTTAAACACTTGTATTCATCAAATGCTACTGCTGTTGGTAAGAGAGGGTACATACAATTTACCAAACAAAGCACTTGGTTAACACTGGATTTGTGGGCACAACTGCCCATTAATAACTCATTAATTCTGAAAGCTGCTTAACCACAGAGTTCAGGGAAATCTTATGTATGAGGCAGCAAAATCTTTGATAAATGCCTGGTAACTCTCAGAAATTTCTTCCACCTTTACAGGTCCCACTCTTAGTGGGCCCAGTCAGAAAGTGCAAACACCTGTGTGCCAGCAAAGGAGAAAGAATCACAGCAATAGCTCCATACAGGACATGAGCAGTGAAACAGTAACAAAACCTCTATCTCAAGAAGAGCTACATCCTAAAAAGGGCAACTGCTGCACAGATAAAGGACTGCCAGGAGTCAAGCTGAGCTAGACCTTCCTTGAGTATTCAAAAGGGTTTTCAACCCTACACAGAAAATGAGGACATGAAGAAAAATGATGCTCCTGAACTCAGGAGCTCAATGGGGAGACTGAGCATTCTCAGAGCTGGAAAACTATTTTTAATATTCCATATGGGAAAGGTAGAAGTCTTTGGAGCTCAGCATAGTCAAGGTGAAGAAACTGAAGAAACTGGATTAGCTTCATCCAAACTTCTAAATTCCAGCAGGAATTTAAAGAACACACTGACCATGTTACAGGATCGGAAGTCAGCAAACAGCAAATCCAGCTTTCCCTACTTCAGAGAGAGCCTTTCCAGCAGGGCATTCCAGACACAGCTCCAAAAGGAAGTACAAAGCATTAATCAAACTTTACAGCTGGATTAACTATGGAGGGAGATAAAACGAAACAAAAAGTCTCAGAAATTCAACCCAGGTAGGTCACGCCACATGAAGCTGACATTGTTCTGGGAACTTTATTTTTTCAGAGTAAGAAAACAATGTGCATTTAACCCCTTTGGCTGTAACGAAGCCTTTCCAGAGGCACAGTTAGACACAGCTACAGAGCTGAAGGAGATAACTGACAGTCATTCCTCAGATCGATTGAACTCAGTATTTTTTATTCATGATTTTAACTCAAAATTGAGATATGCTAATGATGTTTGCTATTTACAAAGCAGAGAGAGGATTGCAACTTGCACAGGGACAACTCTGCCTTGAGATGAAATTTAACAATTCAAACCAGAAATTACCAACTAGAACTTTCCAACATTTGAGTTAATACCACTATTACAAAAATGACTGAGAACGTCCAGGCTATAAGTGACAGTGAGAAGAAACAGTGAAAAAAGGCAGATGCAGTCCTGGGAATAAACAAGCACCAACAGCTAACCAGGAAGTCTTTGAAAAATTCCTTTTCCACATCAAACATACCCTGGTTCTGGGACAAGTTCTGCTTGGATCTTCCACACTTGCAGGATTCCACCTTGGTTTTCTCATGACACCTAATGTCCTGATTTTAGAACCGCATCATTCCAGTTTATGTTTTCAATAACAATGTGGCCGGTGGCATGGGCCGGACAGCTGACCACAGGGACGGCCGGCGGCTCGGCGGCTTGTTCTGAGAGCTTCCTTTTCGTTAAGTCAGCTTCAGCTAGGGACTTCTTTTCCCCTCGCCGCGAGCCGGGCTTCCCTGGGATGGTGGCCGCTGTCCTAAAAACCGGAGAGCTGCTGAGAGAGAGAGTGTTCCTTTGCCCGGAGCCCCAAATCAGACACAAGACACGAGGGTCCACTCTGCTTGGGCTCAGGGGCAAAAGACCCGGAATAGCCCAACATTCAGACTTTTATTCTGAGGGTTACAACTTATCTCATAACGGTACAGGGGAGGACACGGAGTAGGGTCGAAGGTCAGGATGCAGTCAGGAAGGAGGAAGGGAGGAAAGAGTGAGACACAAGATACTGTTGTTAACTGGGAGGCAGGCGGGGGGAGTTCGACTCCCTTTCCAAGGCCAAACTTAACTCTACCTTCAGAGGGGCCTCACTTTCTAGGCCCCCAGAAATTCTTCAGGGGATATGTCATTCTCTGAGCTTGAACCACCGCTACATAACAAAATTCTTCTCACTATTCTGTTCTGCATCAATGATTTCAACTGAACCCCAGTTGATTCTAAATACCTGCACAAAAAATGACAACTCATTATTTTCCCTTACTTTTCATATAGCTTATGACGTTTTTCCTCTCTGCCACCAATACCAGCAAATTTTAAAAAAAAAACCTTACAAAATCTTAGGGTCCTGATAAAGACAAATATCCCCTGGTGGAATTTTGTTTATGTGGATTAAAATTAAGAAATTAAATAGAACTCAATTTTGGTCCTAATTAAAAATGTAAGAATTCTCAGGCTTTTCTTACAGCTTATCTTCTGTCATCTGGTTGTTTTAAATTCCCATATCAGGAAAGTATTTTGAAAATGGAAATTTTGAACAGAGATATTAAAGAATGATCATTTTTGCTAAAAGTCAGATAAATTATAATTAAAGCAGAAATTTTCAGTCCTTTTTCAGCCATGTCTTTCAATGAAATATGAATTGGATTAAAAAAAAAACATGAATGGTGCAGTGGGATTTGATAAGCCAAGCTTTAGGGAACAATATGCAACGTTAGGTGCTGTCTCCAGGCCAGACACACTGTGGTTGCAGGTACTTGTTCTCTGATTTTGGTTTGGAGAAAAGCCACGTTATCCAGTTGCTCTATATGTATGTAAGGATTTTTATTGGTGCTGCACTATATTATACAATTGTGTTCCAATGTTCTTAATCCTTAGAAGCGCATGGAATGAAAAAGAGTATATACGTACCTTTTTGATAGTTTTTGTCTGCACAAGAGCAAGTTCTCTGTTCTCATCCGCTACATACAAGGAAAGTTTCACATATGGGTCACTGCAAAAGAAGACATCAGATTAAATGGTCTATAATTGTACAGCCAGAGAGCATTTCAAGAAAGAATTTGTCATTCAACTGGGTAACAACAGCACCTCCAAACACTTCTAGTGGAATTGTCTTCAGTGAAAGCTCAGAACTCTAGTAAGTTACTGACACATTCAAAATGAGTGTTTGAATGTGCTCAGTTAAACTCTGCCCATAACAGCAGAGATCATTCCCTGCAGCTCTGTCCCTGCTGGGGGCAAGAACCACAGCTCCTGTCCATGAGCATGCCTGTGGAACTCCATTAAAACCAGCCAGGGAAAAATGGGAGCCGTGGGGTTTGGAAGAGTGGCTGCCACTAACCCCTGGAGGCTGACAGGAAGTGCAACGGGAAGTATTTTGAAGCAGTGGTCATGATTGTTTTGAACCATAAAACTAAGCTGCACAGTATCAACAGTAATTTAGACAGACAGGGCAGAGAGCAACCTGTTCTAGTGGAAGCTCTTCCTGCCCAAGGCAGAGGGTGGAATTGCATGGTCTTTAAGGCCCCTGCCAACGCAAACCATTCCATGGTTCTGTGCTCTGAACTGGGAGAAAGAACATCCTGCAGGAACAGATGAACCTCACACAGGTACAATATCAGGAAGTGGAACTGGAGCAGAGCCTCTGCCTGAGGGGAGGAATTGGGTGCCTGAGTAAAACCAAGACCCTGACCTGCTCTGGTGCTTCCCTCTCAAGGCTGCAGCACACTCAGCTGGATGCTGATCCAAGGTTTCTTGAAAGCATCAACAAGAGACACTCAGAATACCACCAGACAAATTACCAACCAAGTTATTCAAATGTTCTCTGATACTTTTTGAATTTAAGGAACTATTTTGTGACAGTATCACTATAGGACAGTGCTTGAATGTTCATTATCCTGGATGCTCCATGTATGGAATATAAAATGCCACGAAAGTGGAAACAAGAGAAACAAGACATCTTATTGAATTGATTATTTCTATCAGTAGATGCACATAAATGCATCTGCTTAAACTGCAATTAAGTTCAGCATTAAGCACCAAGGTTTAGAAGAAAGCAAAGCATCATTGTGATTATAAAGAAATGTTTACGCTGCTTTGAATTGCTTGATGTACCGTGCTAATATTTACAGGTATCTTCCCAGATTTAGGTTATCAATCTACACTTGGGCAATATTGTTTTCAGGAACCCTTAGAAATACTACAATTTTTAGTGCTAAAATACCCTAGATGAATCTTCTGCCTACAGAAAATGAAAACTGTGAAAGTGGCACAGAGTATTTTTTTTATCTATTTCTATTTTTAAAAACTAGAGAATAATTAAGTTTATAATAAATTTCAATAAAGAAATGTTGCCTTTACTGAACATAATGCTGACATCTCTGCCTGCTCTAAAAGCAGGACAGAGCGAGTCAGACTGAGCTGTGCAGCCAAGCTCTCAGTCCTGAAGGTGAGGCTGGAGTTTACCCAAACGATTGGATATTTGAGACTGTTTACTTATGAGCATTTACTTACTTAAAAGAAACACGTAGCTGGACAGAGACTGGAGACCAAGGAAAGCTGACACTGCCCCAAGTGAAGCTGCCTCACACAGCCCTACGCTGCAGCCACTTGCTCTGCCCCCCAGAACATATCTGCGCAGAGCTTGCATGGGAACACAGTGCAGGAGGGCTTCCAGTTGAAGGCAATGGGCCATGAGGAATGCAGAGGGCCCTTCTGAGCCCCAACAGGCCATAGGGAACAGAGGTCATCCATATAGTCAGACAATTCTTCACACTGCAGTTACAGGAGTTCCTAGTGACTAGAATGCACCTGATTAATATTAAAATTCTTGGGTTTGAAAGTCAATAAATAACATTGTAAAGCTTTTAAGGGACTTATTACTTAGAATCAGGCTCAGATTCCAACAACCAAATAAGTAGTCTAATTTGCAAGTGCCACTAACTGAGCAGCTGCAGGTGAAATCCAGGGGTCTGTACAGCCCCAGTTGTTTGGATCCTGGTCTACCATCTGCTCCACAGGTAACGCAACCGGTGCTCCCAGGATTCATACAGCTACGGGGAAATTGAAACAAGCTACAGAGGGAAACAACACAGACCAGCTGAGACTTCCTGAGGAACAGACACTGTAATTGAACAAACTGGTGAAGGAATCAGAGAATGGGCAAAGAATGGAAGAAGGCAGAATCCCAGTTAAGAACATAACTACTGCAGCAAAACAAAATAACTGGGATCCCAGGGAACAGACACTACATGTCAAAGCAGCAGTAGAAACATGAAGGAACTTTACAGTGGTTAATTGCACCCTGAAAACCCATTTATCTGACATACGGAACCAACATTCTGCAACTTGCTAGGAAAACTCGCTGCAGAGGTTGCTTTAAGGAAAAGTACAGGGTTGACCTAGGGAAGAGGATATGGGATTAAACGTGGAAATGTCGCAAAACAGAAAACTACAATTAGAAAACTTCCTCTACATGAATTTTGACACTAGTACCAGTGTTAAAATGCCATCTTAATTAAACATGCAGCACAACAAATTGACAGTCATGGACTGCTAGGAAGCTGCTAATGTAGGAAATATCCAAGTGGAATCTACAGGGTGTTCTGGCAGAATCACTGCAATACCAGAAAATGGATACAGGAAATGAACCACAAGCCTGGAGCCTGGGGACACTACAGATGGCCAGCCCATACCCAGAGTTATGCTGGCAGCACTCAAACAGAATTGCAGGCACAGGAACACAGCACCAGGGGCACGACAGACTGATGGAGAGCTGCCCAATGCAGCAAGGCCACTGTGCCCAGGAGGTGACCCAACTGTAGCGGCAGGGCATAATAAACATACATTTAGGGGAACAAAGAAAAATTTCCTAACAGCCTCTACCTGTGAGGGTATTCCTCAGTGAAAGAGAAACTGGTTTTGTAGTGAAGGCTTACTAGGGAGGGAAAATACAAGTTTGTTTTGCCCACTATAAGAGTCCTTCTATCCAGATAGTGCAACCTCAGTGCACTCGTAATCAAATGCAACAAAATAATACAAGGCAGGTAAAACCTGCTTCACGAGCAGTGAAGGCACAGCTATACTCAGTCTGAAAGGCACAGTATTTAATGCTTTACATTTCTTACACTTGACAGTGCTACCACATAGGAGAAATCAGTGCATATATTCATATGTATTATCATTCAAAGTATGAAGCAGTGTTTAGAAGAGAAACGAGTCCAGTCACCATCATACCAGTGACTGGAGATGAAGGGGAGTTGGTTTGTGAACACCTGTCTAAAATGCTCTTCGCACTAAATCTCATCTATCCCAACATGATTGGCCAAAACCTAAAGAGAACATCAGCGCCTGCTGAGATCAGGAGAACCTTAAAGCTGATAACAGTTCTCTGCAGAATAAAAGGGAATCCTAAGAAAACTGTGCTAATAATGAAAATTATGTTAATCATAATCACAAGTTAGTACAAAGAGAGTTTGGCAGAACAACAGCCATCAAAACAATCTGAGGTCTTAAGAAATCCTTCTCCTGACCTCTGGAATCCCTCAGACATCCAGAATTAGCTATTTGCCATAGTTTTGCCAACTTGCAGTACTTGGTATTTTCTTAAAGCTCAAGCAACTGTAGATATATAATTATCCTCACTCATTTCAATCTCAGCATGAAAAGGCAAGCTTCCAGCTCTTCTTCTGGAGGACAACAAAAACACTCATGACTTAAAAACTCCAGTGAAAAAATCACAAGGAAGATCAGCATCCTTTAAAAATCACATTACTTTGGAGCAGTGTGAAACTGGGGCCCATGAATAGTGTCTCATTTGTTCACTTGAGTCTGGAATCACATTTGCTCTATACTTCTGAAACAGTTTTGAAAGCAAGTCTCAAACTAGCTTCTGCCAGTGACATGATGTATTTACTTATTTTGAGCTCCAAAAGAAGGGGGTGGAGAGCACAGGCACATGTGAAAGAACAATGGAACTACCAAGGCCTACGTGGCTTTATTTTTATTTTAAAGGCTGAAACCGCCTCCCCACATATAAAATTTAGTAACACTTGTTATGCAAGTGTCACATGCAGGCAAACTTGGCATTTCAAAATAGCCTGACTGGTTTCCTTTGGAACAGTCTTGCACTAGATAATTTGGCTTCTGTAAGAAACTGTCCTGAGTTGGCCATATGACCTGTTTGTATCCCCAATCGTCCCACCTGCTTATGCTGGATATTAAGCTCTACAGCTTTAAGCTAGGCCCAGAGAGACAGAGAGAGTAATAGAGGAGGAAAAAAAAAACACGCGCCGTTTGTCTGCAGGAGTTACATATTATCTCTTAGAAAAGGCCTTGAGACTACATTCCAGCAGGACAGCGATATTTCATTCACTCTCTGGGTGTGCTTGAAAAAAAGCACACAGCGGAGCATTTCCTCGGATCTTTCTCGGCTTTTTTGCAGGGAGAGACTTTGTTTCTTTTGCT
>JAHLSL010013030.1:232440-266222 GCA_025920805.1 Petroica traversi
ATAGATATGATTACCTTGCAAAAGATGCTGAAAATATGGAAAGTATAATCGAAATTGAGATGAAGACAAGGTTTGAGTTGAAGAGTAACTAAGAAACAATGGTATAGCTGACTGAAGGTAATCCTCCTTCTTGATAGAACAATACCCTCTGCCCAGGCAGGTCCAAAGGTCAGAACAAACCATACCTACCTGGTAGAAGATTCCTAAAAGCAGTTTTTTAAGGTTTAAAATATAACCCCATATGGTAATGTGATGATTCTTATAGGTTGCACGTAAATGTTACAGGGTTTGTAGCCTGTCTCAGATTGGTTAAAGAGAATTAGAATGTTCAACAGAGAAGATGATTTATTGTATTGTAAATGGCAAATCGCTCTCTTTTTACTCTCTCCTTTTGCCTCTCTCTCTCTCTTTCTCTGGCCTGCTTTGAGCTGCGTCTTGCAGCCCAGCAGGGCTCTCCCACCCACGCTCTTTCACAATAAATTCCCATGCTCTAAACCCATCTTTAGAGATCTCTCGTTTCTATTTTACCCTCATAACCAAATTCCACAGAGTTAAATCCTACAACCCAGGTCCCACTCTGAAAGCAGCTGTAACCACAAGCCCCAATGACATGCAGGTGGCTCAGCTACTTTCACCCCTGGGGCTGGCACAGGCCTGAGAGACACACAGCACACTATGCTTCAGCTCACAGCCTGGCTAGTGTTTCCCAGGACATGCCTGGAGTGCTTTCAGATCACTGGGAATATCTACTGTAAAAGCAACAGAAACTGGTTAAGGTCTACTGACTGTGAAAAAGAGAGAGGTCTGATAGTCCCTTTTGCATCAGTACCTATCTTTACAAACCTCTTATGGATGATAAAGTCACATGGAAAGGGCAAATGAAAACTCCTCACCGAACGAAATTTAACCTTAGACAAATCCCAAATAACTCTAACTTCCAACGGGACAGCCTAGAATGGTAAGTCTTCCAATCTGTCACTGAAATCACTGAAAACATCATGCCAAGTGCACCACCAAATACCCTGCAGGAGCAGCTACGGTCTTTCACATTGTGTCATCCTCAGCATTCAGAAAATGAACTGAAAAATGAACTCAGGATGAACTCAGGTGAGTATCGATAAAGCCAATAATGCTATATCTATTTCCAGGCACTAAAATTGAGATCTCAGTTTCAGAAAACTCCCGCATACTGATGGTCTCAGAATCCAGTGTCACTTTCTAACCAGAAAGGTGTATTTCAGAAGTGCCAACAGGAGAGATGCCTTGTCATAACCAGCCACAGAAAGTTTGCAGACAGTCAAGTCAAATGCCAAACAGGCAAAACAAAGGAACAAAATAAATAAGAATAAAAATAAATAAATATATAAAGGAATAAAAGCACCATTCAGGAATTTAACACCAGCAGAGAACAGTCCCCTACAGACCCTCTGTCCTTATCCATTGCTCTCACCTTCAAACTGCTCCCAGCTGATACACCACATCTATTTTCAGTTAAAGAAAGGAAACAAAGAACTGTAGGACAGCCCCACTTTGAAGATACACAGTGCTGAAACTGTTTGTCTGACCGGACACACCATCCTTCAGTGTTAAACAAGTCACTCTATTATTCATTCCACAGGAGCATGGTGAAAGCTGGATCATCAGTATGGGAAATCACATAAAATGGAGACAAACTACTGGTCTTAAGTTCAGGGTGATCCCAATGCATATTGAATAGAAGTGCAAATGACACAAAAATACAGCAAAGAATGAAGAATTATTTACACTGTAGAACACATAATATCTTTTAAATCTTGGCTTTCCACAGGCAGAGAGGACACAGATGGAGACATAAAGCAAAAGTTCACAAGGCAAAAGACACTTCTATTATGTTTGAATTTTAAGGAAAGCAGCAGACGGAGAAGTTTCTTACTCTCTTGTGTACTTGGGGTAATAGCAAATTCTGCCTTACAAAAAAAGCTTTGCCACTAAGAGACCTCAACCACTGACCTCTGCTGAAGGAGGGAAACTTGAAACAAGGGTTAGGTTTAATAAATGAAATTCTGCAGCAATTACTGTGCCAGCAATCAACGAAGGGTTATACAAACACCTCCCAGAAGACACCTGGCTTCCATTGTTTGGAGGAGCCCCAGTCCCAGCAACCAGAGGTTGAGCAGCCTTGTCCTTTGCTGGTGCTGGCCAAGCCCAGTCTCATCAACACCTAAATGCCCCATGCTACAAGCCTTTAGCAGCTGTAGTGGGTAGAAGGCCCAAAGTGTGACACAACACAAACATTTTTGTTTCCCCTGGCTGCCAGGTAAATGTCTAACTCTGCTTTTTCTCCTTGCAAATATTTGATGTCGTTACTTTCTTTCCTGAACCTGGCAAAGGCTGTGATTTCCCAGGCTGGTGTACTCCCTCAACCACAACTCTTGGAGAGCCAGCCTTTAACTGACACTACTGAAGGAGGTGGCAACACCAGGACATCACAGGGGATGGAGAGCATGTGCTTGTGGCCAGAAACACAGTTTCATTTGTCCCTCCTCAGGAATGCAGCATTCCTCTTTACCCAGCAGTATGAGGAAAGGCTGAATTTCTGTTCAAAAGTATGCATCTCCTGCATTTCTGGGAGAAAGTCCAGAGGAAGGGATGCTCAGAACTGATCCCTGACCTGAAGATTTTTTTTTTTTAATCTCTTGGTGCAGGCACAGCTATGGCTTCAAGACAACCCACATTTGCTATTATGAGATAGTTCCTGAGACTGCAGTTAATTAAATTTTCTTTCTACAATGAGAGCACACAGGAACCATAAGCTGCCAGAAGTTCCCAAAACCCAGCATTTGTGGGTGCCCCTGGAAGTCTGCTTAATTAAAAATAAAGTACTACTAAACAACTGCATGTACAATACTGACTATCAGGCCAATGAAAGTCAGTGTAACCCAGCCCAGGGAAACCTGGATTGGGATGGTCCTTCCCTCAGCCCCACATCTCACCTCACTTCCTTTAACCTCTATAAAAAAGGCTGACATTAAACCTGCTGTTACAAAGGGCCTGGCTGCCTGTCCCCCTCAGGGCACAGCCACCTCCCACACGATGCCTGCCCATAGTCTTTGTTTCATAGTTCATTTCATGCAGCGTCCAGTCCTGTTCTGAAGGCTGAATGATTCATCTCACAGACCTTCCCGAGGCTCTCCCTTCCAGGGTGCCAAACTATCCCACAGCATCAATCCTGTCCCCCCACACCTGTGGAAACTGAGGGTCACCATTGCTCCCTGTCACCCTTGGAGACCACAGTGCTGAGAGAAAAGGAAAAACCAGATCTCACCCACAGACAGTGACTTTTGGTGCTGGTTCTCTGATCTGGATGCTCACAGGGCTGTATCTCCCACTTCTGCCCTCACTCCCTGCCTGTCCAGCCCTTCCAGGAATCCTTCCCCAGGAGCCCGGCTCACCCTGCCCTCATCAGACACTGACGGCCCAAACTGGTGAGAACCGTTCCCAAATTGGCTGGAACTGGCCCTGGGTGCCCTCAGGGTCCCCACAGCACCACGGCAGCACCTTGGCATCGACACACAACACATCCACACAGTGAAAATCCACTTTTTGGAGATTGTTTAGTACTCCACAGCATTTTCCACCTGTACTAAGTTACTTTCGCAGTAAATATATGTTCTGTGCTCCATGTTCTGAGCCATACTAACAGAAAGTACAGTTTGTGTCAGACATCATTACAACTCCATCAACTGAGCTTAGTAACAAGTGGTCTTCTCCCATATTTGCCACCCAAAAATCTCCTGGTTAAGGGAATGGAAGTGGTCCAGCATGAGGGACCGGCACAGAACAGTGCATAGGAGGGCGACAGGGATGGTGGCTGCTCACAAGGCAAAACCAAATCAAACCAAGAAAATCCTTCCTTAATTTTGAGATGATAGGAAATTTGTCATGAGTCAGCAGCTAAGAGTAAGTTCTTGGTTGCCAAGCTGGTGATATGTCATCAGAATGTGCTCAGTGAGATGGATTTAAGCAAAGCTCATGGGTGCAGGGGACAGCAGTTGCCTATCAGAGCTCTGTGGCTCTGCCTATGACACACACGGCTGCTGCCCTCAGATCACACAGGGAGGCTGAACTCAGGAATTATCAACAACAGCTCCAAGAACACTAATCAAACAGGCTGGGAGGGGGAGTTCAGTTTTGTTCTGCTGTGCTATTACTCATAGCTGCAATGAGGTTTTGATGAGATTAACCGCACACTTTCTGCCTTACCAGACTGCTCCTGGCAAAGAAGGTACCAGGGACAACAGTGGCAGGGATGAGTGATTTCCCCACAGGACAGTTTCACATCAGCCTACAGTGTCCCACTCAGTGAACAGTCACACACCTCCTGGTGAAATTAAAAAGTCATCTTTTAAAACGGTTAGTTTTCCAACTCGATCACACAGGCTGACATTATCTCTCAAATACAGGACTCCTGAATAAGCCTCATTCTTCATTTCATTTCTACTTTCTGTAGATATTTATACAATTTTCATAAATTTATAAAACATCCACAACACAACACAGCATGTTAAAGTGACACAGCTTGCTGTGTTAATAATGGGCACTAGTGAGGCCACAGCTGGAGGACTGGTCCAGTGCTGGGCCATCAGTGCAAGAGAGACTCTTGAAGGAAGCCCAAAAAAGGGCCACAAAGATGATTAAGACATGAGCAAGGGGCAGCAGATGACAGGATGGGGTGTGAGTTGGCACTGGCCCCTCTGGCCCAGATGAGCACATGCAGGCCCCCCTGACAACACAGCAGCTGAAGAACAGGAAGCAAAATCTTATTTTACAGGGTTACGGCTCATTGGGAGCACCAGCCCTCAGGCAGCACCTCAGGTTCAGCGGAAGAAGGGTAACATGGTCAAAGCATGGGGTGACATGGTCCACATCAGGGAAACTGGTCCTTCTGCCACCAAGGAATCAATGTATCCTGGGAACCATCAGACATGGACAATCTTTCCACGACAAGATACGAGACATTACTAAGTTAGGAGAAAAAACAGATGTAAAAAGTAGAAGCTGCTGATTATTTCAATCCATTCTCATTAATGCTGTTATATGATAGCAAAAGAGGAAGAAATACAGATATTATACTTTAAGTATTTAAGACCAAAAGGTTTTCCTTAGATGATTTTATTGACGTGCCCCTTGTTTCTTTTAGAGATACCAGATTCAGGTAAACTTGCAGATCGCAGTAGATAGCAGGCAGGTGGGAAAGCTTCCTTTCTTCAAGTAACAAGAAAAATTTTACATTTCTGTATTTGTACGAAGAAATTTCTCCACTGAGCAATTATCTGATGAGAATTATTCTTCACTGACATTATAACCGTCAGGAATTATTACCAAGTCCTCTTATTAAGAAGCAAGATCACATCCTCGAATAAGCAGCATTTCTCCATTTACAGCTCCTGAAATAGATACCCAGTGCATCCTAAAGAATATAACCTGTAGATATGGGTAAAAACTTGCTAATCTTGGTGAAAAACCTGCCAGATTAATTTGCTCGGAAGCCATCAGGAACCGGCTGGCGGTGGAAGCTGCGGAAACTCTCTGGTGCCCTCTGCTGTCAGGCACAGCAGAGACGAGGCCGCCCCGGGCGACATCCAACACCTGCACCAACGTAATGGATACACTGATACCGTGTGCCCATTCGTGGCAGTCCGACATTCATTTCACACACCTGTAGGACCATCAACATTAAGGTTTCACAAATAAAACTATCGATTATCCAGCATATTTCTGCTGAGCAGGCTTTCATCTCTTCCTATCCCAGCACCCTCTCCTACACTGGCCAGACACTTCAGACAAGTCCTTGTCTTGCTGTCCCATAGAGGGCTTCCTTCAGGTAAGCCAGAGCATTTTCCACGGGGGAAGCAGATAGCTCCGCTTCGAGCCATTCCTGGGACTGCCTGTCAAGTGCCCTGGGGTGCACTGCCACTGACAACGCTTTTGGAAAACCACCGGCTCTGCCTGTGCCGGGGCCATTCCCCTCCTTCCCACGCAGGCACACCCACCTAGCTCTACATCCAGCAGTGACTGAGCTCATCTCCACACTGCCCACGGCTGCTCCCTGCACCCCACAGCTTTTATGGGAGCACACTTAATTCCACGAGGAAAGCACAAGCCAAGTGTGCTTGCTGAGCAGTGCAGATGCTGCTTTTGCATTCCCAAGTTCAGCTAGGGCTGGATCAGAGGAAGTTCTAAGCTGGTTTCTTTCCCTTCCCACACTGTTAGCAACATTTCATTTCCACTACACTGGAAAAACTTCCATTGCAAATCAGCTAGAAAAAGGAGTATGAACTCTCTTACTTGAGCAACCACCCTCTAGTCAAGTGGCTCGGGGAATTCAGTCACTGCTCTGTTCCACTTCCAGGGCCTCCCTAGGCCAGGATGACCAAAACACTCTCCCTCTGGCACACATGCAAGTGGCTCCAGAGGCAGGTCATTTGAAGAGGCATTCTGGAGCCAGATTATCTTTTTAAATGGCTCGATTAATTTATGAAAGCAACTCCCTTCAATGGATTTGTCTCTGCTCATCAGAGGAGTCTATTGGTACAAGAAGGGGAACAGGCTGTTACCCAACCCAGTTCCAAGGCACTACACGTGCTGGAGGGGACTAGATCCAGAGGTACAGCTATCACCACAGTTTTTCCAAGAGTTAAAACCAGATATACCATAACTCAAAGTGAACTAGAAATAGTAATAGCGGATTTAAAACCTACAAGGTAACCATCTACCATCTCTGTCACCTGCAAAGCCACAGCCACATGTGCTCACCTCCCATCACGAACCACAGTGACAGGACACACGTGAATTAAAGAATTCAGCCACATTTCAAGCAGCCTTGCTCGCAACAGGAGCATACAGCGTGACTTACAATCCTACCAACAGCCTGGAATCTGCCTTACCCAATTCCATCATGGATCCTGGACACAGGAAATCAAACCAGAAAAAGGGCTTTTCAGCAAAGAACAGGTAAAAGCAATAAACCCAGAGGCAACCCATAACAAACTCTTATGTCATTAGAAGCTCCCTGGCAATGAAAAACATCTGCAATTTTAACTGAAAAGCACTTTACATTTTCAACTTCCAGACAGCCACAATTTTCACTTACTTCATTATTTAGAAGGCAAAATACAGCAACTAAGGCACACCATCAGCTGTACCTTTACAAGATCCATACTTGGATTCTTGTATGAAATTTATTAAGACACTTCAATTAAGAAGTTGGAAGGAAATTAAGAGGAAATAAATGTCAAAGATTCACACATGCAAGCTGATACTAAATTCACAAAATCCCAGTCTGCAGTATCTGTTCACCATCAATACGTATCACAGACTTGTAATTTTACAGGGCAAAATATAAAGCAGATTACAGATCCCCACTTACATCTACACTAACCAGCCACCTCCACTGCACTTATGCGGATGAAATGCCCCACATTCAACCATCACCTTGGGATGCTCACAGTTACTATTCCACTCTACATTCTAGTTACTTTGTCTCATTGCAACAGTAATTCCATAAATTTCTGAACTCTTAGGAGAATCATAGGAAGTTATAAGGTTGGAAAAAACCCTCTAAGATCATTGAGTCCAGCACAAATCCATGTCCCCAAGTGGGACATCCAGGTGGCTTTTAAATCCCTCCAGGGATGGGGACTCCACTGCTGCACTGCGCAGCTGTGCCAGGACTGGGCAGCCCTTTTGGGAAAGACATTTTCCCTAATAGCCAACCTAAACCTCCCCTTTTCTCTTGTTCTGCCCCTTGTTCCCTAGAAGCAGAACCTGACCCCAACCTGGCAGCACTTTCCCATCAGGGTGTTGTGGAGAGCAAGGTGGTTTCCCCTGAGTGTCCTTAGATATCTTTACTTGCTATTAAAATTATTTCCTAATTCAAAAAAACCTAGAAAAAGCAAACTCAAAAGCATTGAGATTTCTTTACTGTTACAATCTTCAGAAGAAAAGTACAAATTTCTCCAATGCACTAAACTGGTAAGAGCCTTTCCTTAGATTTCATCAAGAAGGAAATGGCTTTCAGACTCTGCAAGCCCACAGGCAGTGTTTTATAATGGTAAAGTTGATTAAAAACGCTCAGGACAACCCACTGAGATGCAAAACACAACGTACGCCTTGTAGTTAATCTCTCACAGTTAGGCAGGAACACGGTAACTGTTCTGCCCCAGTTTGAAGCCCTGCACAGCTCCATCATGCAGAGGCACAGGAGCTGCTGGGGCCACAGCTCTGCAATACCAGCGTGTTTTCAAATCACTGTACATTAACTCATTTGAAAGATTAATGCAAATTTAAGAACACATGTAGGGAATATGTTTTTAACTCTCCACTTTTATGGAAATCCTACTGACTTGAGACCAATTTCCTTAAAATATGTTAGGGGCCACATCAATAGGATTCAGCACAAATTACACTGGGATTTAGCTTCACGCATTTTGAAAGATAAAAGCTATGTTGCTTATGGTCAGCATCAAAATTTGTTCTTCAAAGCAACACATTTGGAGAAAGAAAATAAAAAAGCTTTGGCATACCATATTTTGCACACAGCTACCAAAGCAAAGCTTGTTGCAGATTTCACCCAAAATACTAAAGTTGATTAAACTTTTAATTGCTGCTTTCATGTAGTTTTAAGCTAGATACGCAAGTTAATGAACAATTTGTAAGCATCATTAAAGAAATACAGGAAAACCCACAGGGAGGCTCATTTATACATTAAGAAATTAGTCATTTCAACAAAAGCTAAAATTGGATACCACTAATTTCAAACTGATAAAACCCTTCTAAGTAGATTGGAACATTTGCAGTAGAGCATTTCGTCATGCTTAGGCTTAAGAGAGGAGGAACGTCAAGCCTGAATTAGCCTTCAGAAAAAGAAAATTACTGGGTTTGGGTTCGTTTCAGCTTCAGAACCAGTTTCTACCCCAGCTATTACCAGGTTGGGCTCTGCAAGTCTGGGGTTTGAGCTGCTTCCCATGCAGCACGGAGGGAAGGAGAGGGCAGGAGCAGCCAGAGCTGCATTAACAGCTGTGCCAATGCACACCCAGCCCCTGCAGGGGCTGCAGCCCTTGTAGGGCCCTGGCCCTGCCAAGCTGATCACATTCCAAGGATCACAGGCGCTGCACAACACCCACCTGGCTCCAAAGATGTCTTTCTTCGCCAGATCAATGCCGGAAACCACCTTCACCCTGAGGACTCGAGACTCCTCCTGTGACAAATAAGAAAGTGGGTTTAATGTTTATTCTGCAGGTCATTTCAAAGATCAGCAGTTGGCAAGATTAGCAGATAGGAGTCTCTCCTAGGGAGGATTTGGAAAAGAACCAAACCACCTCTTGGAAGGCTTATCTGAATCCAACCATGAGGAGTATTCGACTCCGGTCAGAGCTGTTAAGAGTTCAATAAAGGCAGAGTAAGAGTAGATAACAGTAATAACATCATAGCAATAATAATGTAACAATAATAGCAATAAAAGTAGAACAGTATTTGCTGAACAGGGCCATTTCACATCCTAAGTGATCCATATGCCACAAATTCATTCTGCATTGGTGCTAAAGCTCTTCAAACACAAGGGAAATTATTCATAACATTTTAGTTGTGAGAGATGTCTGTGGCATAAAAAACAAGGATGCACAGTTAAAAATAAATCCTTAAAATGAATTTTTTAAGCCTGTCTCACCACCTTGGTGTACGTGGAGAGCTCAAAACCAGCATTCACTGACAGATGGTAAGTCCTGCAGATGCACATCACTGGAGCATCAGCCTGATGCTCAGTTAATCACTTCATTACATGAAGTGCCCAAGGAACATCAGTAAAAATTGCCTTTTTTTACTTTGCTTTTTTCATCCTGTTTGAGCAACACAAAGAGGCCACCAAAATGAAACCTGGAAAGTCTTCTGCAGAAACAGGTTCTGCTGTTCCCCAATGAGTGATACGTTCTCTCCTCTGATAAGCCTCCCAGAGCTGCAAGATACTGGATTCAATTACAGTAACTTGAGACTCCGTTCCTTGAAGCCAGTTCAGAAAACAATTACGCTTTCCCACAGGTTTCTCCTGGTCTGTTTGCTTTATGCAGCTGAAAGCCAGACACAGCTTTGTCAGCTGTCTTGGCACAGATTTTTCCAACTGTGAGGAAGGTCAGGACCAGCCCCAAAGTAAAGCCATACCTGGGCAGCCCAACTCATCCCTCTGGAAGGGGACTGGAAAACAACAGTCCCATTGAACCTGTCTGCAGGGCAAGTTCGATCCCGGCACATGTCCTGCCCGAGGAACTGGGCTGCAGTAAAAACACTTGAGACTCAAACCCTTCCTGTAAACCTGAGGTTTGGTATTCTCCCCAGCAGCACTTAACACTGCAAGGTAGTGTATAATTAGGGAACAGGATATTTTTCCCCAAAAGAGCCCAGAGCTTACCTGAGAGATTAACAAAACAGTGTATGAAAAAGAACACTTCAATAGACTCATATTAGTGGATATTGAAGTGTTTTCCTATGTACCATGTGCCTGGTTTTCTAGAGCGGTTTTTAAGGCAATGAAACTAATACAAAAGGCAATGAACTTGCAAATTGTGTTCAAGAGAATTCCTTCAATAAGAGAAGACAGCATAGAAAAACTCAAGCAGAAACTCAGACTGTTCTGACCTCAGTGAAGTAGAACTAGAGGAGAAGTTGCAATAGCTGTTTCTATATTAACAATGCTACTCAGATTCCCTCTAGCAAAGTCCAACATCAACTTTGCTAGAGTGGCATCTTCTTCCTGCACTGAGGGCACCTCTGCATATTAACTGAGTCAAAAGAAATCAAAGAAAAACAAAAACAAGCAATCCCTGCCACCATCTTTAAAAGAGAAAAAGGGCAAGAGGAGTTCCCACTCCTGAAGGATCCCTAATCGAGTTTTGCAAGATACAAAAGATAATGCTCCAGATAATCTAAACAGATTCTCAAAAACATACCTGGAGGGTCACATCCACTTAAAGCATCCCAGAAGCTACGACCCTGTTCCTTCCTGCAAGGAGGCTCTCATCCTCTCCTCGATATTCCAATTTAACAAGCAGAACAAGTGCTTTTGCAAATGTTTGTTCAATTTTCATATGCATGAAATATGTATATGTATGTATATATATGTGTGTGTGTATGTGTGTATATATATATATATAAAATGTTTTAAAAAATAATTAAACCACCTCCTCTATTAGTAATAAGGTCTACCATATGTATTAACTTTTGCTGGCTCCTTGTATCCCAATTTCTTCCTTTATCTCCTTTTACCTGTCTAGGTAAAAAAGGAGTTAAATTATTACAGCAACAGTGAGGTGATCTCACCTCATTGTCCACCAAAACATCAGATAAAGGACTGTTTGGCTGGGAACAGCCTGAGACTCACAGAGCACCAATTACCTGATGCAGGTTTCCACCCAGCCCTCTCTGAAAAGACTGCACAAGAAAATTAGGATTTCAGTTGGTTTTTGTTGCAAACCCAGGGCACAATGACAGAGAGCAGCCAAGACAAGATCACTTAAACACAGAAAAATTCTGAGTGAGAAGACCCAGGATCCAAACCCCAAATAATAGAATGATCCCCAGCACAAGCAGAGAATGGGATAAGGAGACATTTGGAGGATTAAGCATGGCAGACAGGGAGGCTGAAGGATAACAAACATACAGCTGGAGTCCTAATTTGCAAATAAACAAACAAGAGCAAACAAAGCAGGGTACCAAGGCTGATCAGAGACATGGCACAGCTCTGCAGGACTCGAGTCAGGGAACCAGGTACACACACTGCAGGAGCAATGCTCTCTGGGGAGGAGCCACACCAAGGGCAATGAGGGCCTCCTCCTGCACCCATGCCTGAACCACCAGCCACCCTTCCCCAAGCATCAAATGCAAAGTGGAAGTGGATGAGGGACAGATCCCTGACTGGAGCAAGATGGTTCTTCTGATGTACTCTAAAAAAGCACTTGCCTAATTAGCCCGGCTGTACCTTAAAAAGGAAAGAGATGTCAGAAGCAATAGTGTAACTGCAAGTTCGCTCAGCTGAACAGCTTCAGGTCCCACATGAACTGACACTGCTGAGCACACACTCAGACTCAAACTGTCCAGACCACGACCTGATCCACACAAAAGCTGCAGAGCACAATTTACTGGCAGTTAAGTACCGGGACCGAAAGACTTCCATCAGCGATCAATCACCTAACATATTCTTAAAGAGCAATTCACCAACACAAATTCCCATTTTCTGGCAAGAGTATCCAATATCCCTTTGAGTCATCAAGCAGAGGAGGCAACTGCACACTACAGGACAATCTTGGGATACTCCTTCCCTCTTCCTGCACCCAAGAGGCCAGCACCCACCCTCATCTGCTTATCATCCCATCCCATCCTTCCATTAGCAGACAAATTTTCCTCCTTGCAACATCACAGAGATCAGGAGGCAGGAAATGGCAACCTGGGAACAGTTAAGGGGAGACAAGGCTTCAGAAGTCACTTGCCACTTGAGTCGCCATTTGCCAAGGAAGACTCTTTGGTTCTGCTCAAAGTTGAAATTACATAGCAGAAAGAAATATTTGTCTGGTGGTGAGATTAAACTGTATTCACCTTCTGTGCAGGAAGTCAACACCTGACTCTGAAATTTTTGTATTCCACTGAATTCCCCGTGTTTTATACAGCAAATATCCTACACTGCTTTTTGAAGCAGAGTCTGAACGAGATGTTCAGTTCACCCCACAGAGACATTTTTCTATCCTATTTCAACCTTGCCTGTTGCACACTGAGCCTGGAAAGGGCTCCAGGTGCTGCCACTCCCTACTCTTCTGGTGGCTACTGCTTCCAGAGGCCAGGCTGTGCTCTGTGCAGCCCCGGAGCAGATGCTGCAGTTCCATTCCTGCCTTGCTCAGATTTGGCACCTACAGTGCAGAACAGGGAATTCCAAGCAGTGCTGTCCCTGCCTGAGCCCTGTGATTCAATCCACTGGCGAGGCTGCTGGGAATGCGAGGCTGTGTGTGCAGGTGGGGATGGCCATGACGCTGTGATCATTTCAGCAGCTCCATGTGGACATTCCAGCAGCTCTCCCTGCCCATGCTCCTGTCCTGCCCCCAAACACAGCCTCCCCAGCTGCTGCAGCAGTCTGCCCTGAAGGGCCTGGTTACCTATTAGTGCTGAGCTCCACTGCTCCTCACATCCACACCAACTTCTGCTTTGTCTAATCATTAACATGAAGTTTATATATTCTTGCCTTCCCAAAACATGTCAAAGGTTACAGAGTTCTCCTTTTTGCTGAAGGATAACCTCTACACAGGTTGTGTTCTCTTAGCTGCAGTTCACAGTGCCATTTCAGAGGACTTAGCTTATTTAGATGAAACCAAGCTGTGGAACTGGAAGCCTATTATAGATCAAAACCCAGACTTGATCAACAGTGAACAAACCTCAATTCACCTCAGAAAAGATAAAGGAAAATAGATTCATTCCCAGATTTAGGAGACATTTGTATGCATATTTATCTGTATGATTCACATTTTATTAATTCTTTGTTAAACACACACCACATTCACTTTCTCCAGCTGCTATGGAAAGCAAAGTAATTTCTAACACCCATTAAAGCACTTGCATAAAGAAAACTTACTAAGTCCGGCCCTTGGATTAGTAAAATACCCTGGATCTGGGGAGTTTACAGAAGAGTTGTGACAGCAGAAGAGAAAGCACACAGGCCAAACACAGCGTCCCAAGCTGCCTTTTCCCCCACTGGCAGGATGAAATGCTGCCTGTTCAAAGGGTGATCCAGGAGATGCAGCTCAGCCAGCACCAGCTACACCCTCATGGAAGTGCTGTAAAACCAACCTGAACAAGCTTTGGAATACACATCTGTATGTTCTGAATGCACACTGAAAGAAAGCCACAGCAATCCAGCCTGGTGTAAGAAGGAAAGCTGCAGATGTCAACTTCCAACAGGACAGACAATCCTGTGACATATGTAGCGCACGCATTAAGAGAACAGCCTGAAATAACAATTGATGAGGGTACAAAATTAGAAGGTTGACTCGTTTAAATGAACAGACAAGTGTGAAAAGCACAACGGCTGGATCAATGCAAACCAATATTTGCACAGCTGCCACGCTGACCAGGAAGATTAAACATTTAACGTGTTTTTCCAAAGGTATATAAAACCATCTCCGAGTCAAACACCCCAAGATGGACAGATTTACTCTTTTATTTTCTGAGCCACACACAGTGGCAGCCAGCCCGTATGGGATGCCAGGCTATCACCTGCAGCCAGAGCACACCCCACTGTCACACCACGGCCTTCGCACCAGCACCAAGAGCTGCACTTACCACGGGACCCCCGCACCAAGAGCTCCGCCAGGCACCACTTGCTGGGCACCACCGCTCGCCCGCCACCTCCACCCACACACACGGAAGTTCAGCTGACAGAGGCAATAAATGACCATCACCAAGGCAACAAGGGGAAAGGCCAGGGAGCTTGGGTTTCACCTGGAGAGAACTTCACCTGAGTCACGGTAGGGGAGTGTAGGTTGGGTTCAGTTTGGCTTTTCTTCCCTTCTCTCTCTGTAGAGACACTTTTGATTCCAACCCATGATAGGCACCAGCAAGGTAAATTTCCACTAACTGCAAGGAGAGAAACCAGATCCTACTGGAATGCTACCTGCACGCTGAGACTCTGTGAATCTGGTTTCATCCACTGAGCACCTCCTCTCTAGTTTTATTATATTTGGAAGTTTGCAAAACATAACATACTAAAAAAGATAACAGATCTTTAACTCAGTGCTTTGGTGGCAAAACAAATCCAAATGGAAAAGACAACAAACCTTTAATTCAATGGTTTAACTGTGGCACACTTCTGGTTTCCTGAACGAAAACCCACACACAGAGCCCAGTATGCTACACGCACACAGTCACCCAAATGCACACTGCTCTTAATTCTCCCCATTTGAAGGGGGGAAAATCAACAAAGATCTGCCATGCCAAAGCAAAATTACGTGTCATCTACTTAAAGGCCAGTGTTGGCCATAGCAAGCCTAATAACCATGTTAGGTTTCTCCTAAATCTCCCAGCAACTGAAACCAAGTTCAACAGCAGGAGAGTTGAGCTGATTCTTACTTTGATTTGTTGATAGATTAAACCAATCCACATATGGCTGAGTGAAAAAATCATGCTCTAAGAAGCTATTCCACATCACCTTCCTGCAGAGAGTATTCCCAAATTGGCTTATCCTGTTCTGACTGGCACCTCTCTAACATCAAACAATGCTGGGCAGCCCAAGAGGGAGAATCTGAGTGGGGTGCCCTGTCTGGCAGGCTGTCACCATCACCCCCAGGGAAGGCACCAAAGGGCACCCCAAGGAAACAGCTCGATCTCTGAGGACATCACATTGACTTTCTGAAGGCCACAGCAACAGAAGGTGGTAAGTCTCACTATAATTCTTGTAGTATCTTACTAATCTTGAAATTTTCAGTGGCAAATTTGCCAACAATGTTTGATAAAATATCAGCTGTGCAATACAAACAAAACCATGCACCAGGGCCACGACCCAAATCTTCACTCTTCTCTTCAAGTTCAGCACAGGAAAACAAACTTAAAAGGTCACTTGGTTACAACTCATCTGGCTCAAGTAGGGACATTAAAATCTCCTTTCAGCTTCACCACAAGCAGCCTGGGAACCCGGCTCAGAACTTTGTCCTTGCAAGTGTTCATCACACTCCCCCTTACCAGGTCCAAGAGTAAATCAAACCGTGCTTTTTCTTACCCACAGAGCTCTCAACCCTGCTGCAGGATGCAATGTATTTGTAAAAACCCCATTATTTTCTCCACAGGAGATTGCAACCTTAGAGCAATTAAACCTAGAGGCTTTTTGAGAAAAGAAGGCTGTGCAGTTTGGATCAGAATGACCCTCTTGGCTACAATGCATTGGTCAGTTAATGGAGCATATATGGTTCTCCAGAGCACTCCTGGCCAAGCAAGGATTCTCACATAGCAGGAATCAAAAGATGAAGCAAAAAAGAAAGCATTAAAAGAACTGCAGAGTTTGAAGAACAATGGTATTTATAAGTTCATACAACAGAAAAATACAAAATGTTTTACAATAGTGATTTAGGTCCTATTTCTAGGACTTCAGACCTCTAAAGAAGGACTGTATTCATGTTTTCCTTGGCTGGAATGACACAGCAGAAAAAACCACCAGGCAGAATTTCATCAAGGAACAGTTTGTCTTAGAGGGACACTATCATGATGCTGCTCTTCCATAGGGACAAACCAGCAGAAAAGAGCACACAAAACTGGAATGAGCAAGCTGGAACACAGATACCAGGAGTGGTGCATGGGGATCAAAGTTACCTGCACATCAGTGACAGTGCGTGGGACCAAGACTCCAGACTCCCAGCCCAATGGTGAAAGCACACTATTAACAAACAGGCTCAAACCACAGTGTGGCCCCCATGAAAATCTGCTTACAAGGTATTTTTACTACATGTTTTAAAAAACTAAGTGTTCCAAGTGAATTGTGATATATTTTTATAGAAACCCACTGAACTCCATGCAGTTAGATATACTTGAGCTATTTTAGCAAGCATGTTGAACCAGGCCGCCTGTGAGCTTTGGAAATATCTAAGAGGACACAAAAGAACTTGCATTTAATGGATTTGCTGTACTGCATAAGACTTTATTCTCCTTATTTAACTTTCAGACCTATTTCTATCACTCATTAAAAGAATTCATGTAAGCAAAATTATTTCTGCACAACCTCATTGACTGAGCTCCAGTGTCTCATGCAGGAATCACAGAACCATTACAGCTGGGTGAGACCTCCAAGATCACCAAGTCCAACCTTCAACCCGATACCACAATGCCCACTAACACTCTAAGTGCAGGAGGGTATATTTGCTGTATCATCTGTACATGCCATGCATTTACAGTCTAGGAAATTTTCTTACCAAAGGAAACCTTGATCTGCTTTTCTCTGGACAAAAAAAGGAGAAGTGTTTAATCTTTGGTGGGAGCAAAGAAAAAGAAAAGCATTTGGTATCTCTTGCTATTAAAAACCTGAACAAAGCTTTGACTGGGAGTAACTGGCACATTTGCAGCAATCTGTGACCTGACAAGTGACTCTCCTATATGGACTTAGTTTTAAAAATGAAAAAAAAAAACCACCCATAAAACCATCCCAAAAAACACACCCAATCTTGATACTGCATGAGAGACCAGCACCAAGACCATCTGCATCCAAACTGAACATTTACTGCAAATTTCAACAGAAAATTCCTAAAGAAAAGTCTGACAACTTCTCTTCCTTCCGTCTGGGGATACAGAAACCAAACTGATTAATTAAAACCTCAAAGTTTTATTTAAACTAGTACCCCACCTTCTGACATGCACAAACTATCATAAAACAAAGGAATGATGATTCTCTGTGTAGGATGATAACAGGACACTAGCCCTGACACTGGAAAAAGAACAGAGCAGATTGGTTTAATTTCAAATATCCTCAGGTCAGGGCCCACATGGATCCATTACTTTCCAGCAGAACTTCAAAACTTACCAGGCAAGAGAGAACCACTAAAAATCCATGTCCCCAGTGGATGTCTGACAAGCCTGTTCGGTAATGAGAAAGGGTCTGAATTCCCAATTAAGGGAAGGACTCACAAAAGGACCTGACAGGAGGATTTGCTTTCAAAGCAGCTTCTCTAGCATAACATAAAGGTTTTTACCTTTCATTAAATCAACCTCTGATATGCTTATATGTTAATTATTTTTTTAAAGACCATTAAACATCTTGAACTTGGTTTTTTTTTATTTCATGAAATGCATTAGGCCCTTAACATTCAAACTTTCTTAAAGTAAAAAAATATGCCTTAAACCTAATACAATCATCTTCATTTTTCCTATGTGAAATGGCACACAAATCCAGTGTAACACTGTATTTTAGACTATCAGTTTCCACAAAAATCCACCAATTTACCCAAAAGCCTCCATCAGTACGCAGCAGTCATAACCTCCCCCCCACCTGCCCAAATTTAGCAGCGATGTTACTCTGGTTAATGTTATTCCCAACTCAGGGCCAGGCTAGGAGGGGCTTGGAGCAACCTGGCCTAGTGGAAGGTGTCACAGAGCAAGCAGAGATCCTGTATCAAACAGAGTAGGTTGAGCTGCATTCACTACAGTAGCCCAGCTAGTTGCCAACAGATCACACAAACATGTTTATGTAATCACAATCTATAATCTTGTTAGATATTTAATGATTCCAGACCATAAACCATCAGCAGCCGCACTGTTTAATGACAAAACACACATTCAATAAAACCGTAATCCAACAATAAACTGTGATTGGAGACTCATTTCTAACCCAGATAACTCCAGGAATCGATTCCACAGCACACACCCATGGCCCAGAGCTGCACTGATGGTTGTTTCACCTGGAAAAAGACAGGACAGGGAGCTGCTTAAACAGGCTTTGCTGGAAAAACCTTGAGAGCAGGAAAACTACACCAATTGACACGAAAATGCCAGTGCACTCTTGAAACATGAAAATACCTCTGAACTTCTTCAGTCTCAGAAAGACACAAGGCTTGGGTAACCCTGGGTGATGGACACTCAGTCAGCTGGGACATGCCAGGCTGGGAGAAGTGTTTGCCAGAGGGAAGAGCTGGTTACATTGCAATTACTTTGGGATACCAGAACCCACAAGTCACCACTCTGAACAGCCCATGGACTGTCTGGTGTGAGCCAGTGCTCTTGTTACTGCTCTACAGAGACTGGGAAAAATGGATTTACTTGTGTCAGAGGCTGTCTCAATGGGCAAAGGGTGCTGGGGGCAGAAGCAGAGGCTGAGGAAGGCTCAGACTGGAGAAGGCAGTAACTCCTAATTCCTATGGATCACAGCCTGACATTTGCAGGGAATTCAGCTTGTACTATTCACTTTTTAGCTGTTGTAATAGCTAACCTGCAGTAGCTTCAGCTCAGATCAGAAGTTGGGAATGTCAGTTTTCACAGAGACACTTCACTTTCTGACATAGTTTGTTTTATTGCATGAATCATCCTATTATCCAACCAGAAATTAAATTAAATCTTCTAGCTCTTGGCTGCAGTTAATAATTAATGTTTCCAACCTCCCCTGGTGAAGAAATTCTTCCAAACACATTAACATTTCAGTGAGTGGTGTTGCCAGTCACTCCAGCAGTTCACTCCTTTGGCCTCTCTTCTTCATCTCGATCAAGTTTCTTTTTTTAAAAGAATAACAATTCACAGCCTCTAGCACTACCTCTTCTCCATTAAGGCTTTGCTCCCCAGGGATTTCTCATTTGGGGAAAGAATCACTCCATTACAACCTCTACCCAGATTAGGGGTTTTGTTTTTCAGTTGTATTAACTATTTATGGGGAATGCCTTCAAAATTTGTGAAATTCAATCAATAAATGGATTGTTGCTGGACCAAGCTCAGAGGTTAGCTCAGACACTTGCTCCCAAAATGGTACTTGACACTGACTAGACTAAGAAGCACTCATTAAAATATTCACCACTCATTATCTAAAACAAAGGCTGCACTTTGTGTCTTGCCAGGCATTCTGAATGCAAACTGGGGCTCTACACCCCGAACAAAAGGCACATTCAGAATCCATGTTTTGCAGAAGTGCTGCAATAGGGTCAGTCATTCAGCATCCCAGAGCAGGACCTTGCCCCAGCGAAGCACAGATGCATGTTCCTCAAAGAGCAGAAAAGGAAGGGAGCAGAGGGCACAGCAATGCTGAATTCCTCAGGCAAGTCACAGGCAATGGATCGGCTTCCACAGCAACCAGCTGTGTGAAGAAATTATTGCTTCTACCTGCTTATTCTTGACACTGTATCACATTGCTACATGCAGGGATGGTGAGGTACACACAGGGCTGGTTGCTTCTGACACCTCAAGGACTTTTAGAGAGTTCAGTAAAAAAACCTCAGGAATAAAGAATGGGATTTTTCCTCCAAGACCACAAATGCATATTACAGTGACTGAAGTACAGCACTGAAAAGCTCTTGGGACCACACAAATTAACAAAAGTCTGAAGAGCAAACTCAGTTTCCTCCAGGCAGGTTTAAATGAAGTCAAGTCCCCTTCCAGAAATAACAAGATTATCTACACAAAGTCCAATTTTGCTTCTAAATGGTGACCATGCTGTACAAAGCAAAGGGAGAAAACCAGCTTGGAGCTGCAGAGCCCAAACTGCAATGGCAGAGAACTGCCTCCTTTAAAAGGTTCCCATTGGAGATGGGCTGGGGCTCCACAATAACATACAACCTAATGCATTTCATGTGATGGTATTTGTCCTGTATGCAAGCTCATACTGCTTATACTGAACACAGGAAAATCTGCTCCAAAGATCAGGTAACAGCTCCAGAAAACACAAATGCTGGTAAGGAACTTGTGACACTAAGAAAAGTGCTAAAGTGGTCAGCAAAAAAACCAAAGTTGACAGGCACAGCGATGCCCTAAGGGCAACTAAATCAAATCAAACCACCACACCTGGGTCAGCAGTTTCGTTTGTGAACACTTAGTCTGTGTTAAAGCACAAAACGCAAAATATGAATGAGGGTGGCTATGTTGAGATTTATTCAGCACGCAGAAAGTTTAGTGCAAAGAAGGGGAAAAAACCCCAAACCTCCTGAAATTGCTGTGGCATCCAGGTAACTTCACACAATTGCTACAGCATGCAGATAACTTCCCATTCCCTGCTGAATGTCACCCAGACAACAAGACAGCATTCTCCCAGTTCAGAGAGTGTGTCAAGGGGGACAACCAGCCCCGCACACACAGACAGCACCACTGAGGCAAAGTCTGTTTTCCAAGGGTGTTACGCTCCCCTCTCATCCCGAGCTCCGCAAGGAACATGAGTGATCACCGAGTATGCTCTTGCAGGGCCTTAGCAGTGCCTCCTAACCCAAGGAATCAGCCCGGCATGCAGGACTAGCTAATATCTGTTGAATCCACCTTGCTTTCCAACACAGGCCGCAGAGACAACAGGAGTGGCTCCAGCCCCGGGCAAGGAAAAGACAGCAACTTCTGTGGCACAAATCACAGCCCACTTTGTCGAGAGGAAGCCTGAAAGTCACTGGCCTTGAGAAACAGCCTGCCAAGGAACAACTCTATGGAACAGGTATCCTGCAGAGGAATTTATTCTCTCTCCCCGAGCATTTTCATAACGAGGAAAAAAAAACAGCACAAAATTCCAATACCCAGACAAACAAAGGAACTCAGAGTGATACTAGAGGAAAAGTACCAGTTCCTCCCATGTAACCAATAACCACCCAGAGATAGGAACACATCTAAACCAGAAAGAGGTCCCAGCACAACATGTAAGCTGCCAAAGATGCAGGGCAACAATGAGTAAGAAATTATTATTATTTACTGTTCCTTCAACTCTTTGCAACAACTTTATCCTGTTCTGCTTTGACCATCTCAGAGGCAGCATTTCAGCTCAGTCACTTCCCAACTTGCCTACAGTCCATCCCCACAGCAGGCAGGCCAGAGCTACCACTGAACTGGAGTAAACTGGAATAATGAAAGATTCTCACAATTAGTCTTTCCCAAGTCATTGCTTGAATGCAAAAGGGTAATTTTTATTTAATAATGAGTGCTGGCCAGTCCAGCAGACACTTTCACTGGCACACAAAGCCTACTATGTAATTTGCTACTATCTTCTGATAGGAATACCCAATATTTCTGCACCCAGAGCAGCAAAGTGCTCTCTCTTCCAACACTCCCAGCTCTCAAACTGGGACACCTTCTTTCCTTATCCAGCCTTCCCTAAAAACTACAAGTGAGGTCAGAAAACTGTAAAAAACAGTAAATTGATGTACTCCTTGTCCTATGCCATCATGAACAGCCTGCCTCTAATGCACCTTCCAAGCACTGAAAGCATTTATGGAACATTGGGGAGGGGAGGGGGAAGGGGAGTTTCTCCATGGATCACCTCCATTCAGAAGTGATCACACAGTGCAGGTCATCCTCTGTCTCAATTACCTACAATCTTGCCTTTCCATCTGACTGAAAGACTGTAGATTTCTCAGAAAGAAAAATCTCCTTAGTGTTATTGAAACAGTAAGGATGTTCCAGTCTGAGTGGCATCACTCCAAGGACTGACACGACATTAATGGCCAGTTTGACAGTGGAGAAGGGCTTAAAACTCTCCTGAAAACTGGAGGGAGTACCACCTCTGTCTAAGAAGACAGAAGGAGGATGGACTACAACCAGAGATCAGAGATGAAATCCAAAGGTCAAGAATTGCCCCCATTGCTGGGCACAAGTCGCTCACAGCGAAGACTACTACGCTGGCCCCTCAGCCTCTGCTCACTCTTGAGTTTAACACTGAGCCCCAGGGACACGAGTGAGAAGACAATGGGTAGCAGAAACAAAATCACCAATCATATCTACAGGAAGGAAAAACCAAGTGTCTCAGATGAAAAAGCTGTTGCTAGGCAAATGCACGACCCAGGTGAATACTAAAGCAAGAGGAACCCAAGAAGCTCTGTTAACAGCTGTGAACAGCTTTATCACACAGAGGTCCTGGATTTTCAGACATAACATACTCACGGGGAGCACAAACACACACAACATGTGTTCTTCCTGACCAGCTCTCTTCCACACACAACCTGTCCAGACCAAAGGCCACCTGTGGGAGGCAGGGAGTTCCTGCCAGCTCTGGTCTCCAGGACAGTGCCCTAGCCCTTGGGGTCAGCCTATCCCCAGGGCAGCCCCAGCCCCAGGGCCCAACACCCCAGAGACAAGCCAGCAGGAGATGCCTTGGGGGGCCAAGAAAGTCCCAGGACACAGGTAGAGCTGTTTTGACTCCCTGATGGCAGCTACCCCAGGTCACACATCCGGCGACACCTGCATGACAGGCCTGGCGTCCACCAGCTCTGATGTGCAATTCCAGGCTGGGGGATCAGCTACAGCACTGCCTCACCTTCCCAATAAATATCAGGAGATGCAGAGTGCTAAACCACCGAAACCAGCTGGTTTCCACAGCAACAGTCAGCAATGACACAGCAGAGCTTCTGTAGCACATTCCAGCTTTATCAAAGGCTATCTACCAGCATGTGTGCTCCAGCCTGCAGTGACACAGGGCTGGGGACCCCAGCTTCTCTTCCCAAATGCCATAGTTCTGGTGTCCAGCACAAAAAGGTGACCAAATGTGGTGAGTGCTTAGTGATTTCCCTCACTAGGCAGAGGCTGCAGCAGTCATTTTGGCACTCATCTCTGACCTACCTCTCGCACAGGATCTATCCAGGTTTTGAGAATTTGAAACAACAACTTCACCCCCTGTAGGGCACAGATACTTGAGAGCTGCTGGGAGCCGTGCAGCATGCACTGGCCCGGGTTACAGGTACCTGCACCAAATTACAGCTGATCATCTCTTACTGGAGTGAAATGAAGAAACACAAACACAGGTACAAGTAGCTCAGAACTGAACTGACCAGACTCAAAACAAAATGACAGCAGCACAAGGGATTAAAGGCAAATTCTCATGATGGCAGCGGGCTGAAGAAACCACTCAGGGTTTTGCTAAATCAATTCAAGCAGTGTTAAGAGGCATTTCTTTAATAACAACGTCAATCAAAACAGCGACTAAAGCTGTGACTGAAATGTTTTAAAACATGCACTAGTTCCAAGCCAAATTTGGACAACATTCTAAGGAAAAAAATGACACAGGTAGGTACATTATATAAGAAGGTCACTATAAGACCTGAAAATACATTAGCTACCAATTTCAGTATCTCAACTCCGCAGACTTTGAGGCTAATCACCAACAGTTGTGAAAGGCCCACGGTTTCAACAGCTTCCAAAAAGGCTCTGTTAGGATCTTGCATTAGGAGCATGAAAGAACATGGTGACAAAGGACCTGGCAGGTAATCCACACCCAAGCTGTAACCACTTAGCATCGTCTGGTTTACAATGTTTGACTTTCAAACTACAACATAAACTAGTTAAGACAAAACCAAAACCTGACTGTGTGACTTGATTTGGCACAACCTCTAGTACAGCTGCAGGATGTCCCTGGAAAACACAACTCTGATCTTGCTCCCAGCCTGGCCAGACCTGTCCAGCACAGCATCTGCAGGACAGGGGGGATCTGCTGGCCTTTGCTGCACCCACCTCTCCCATTCTGAGGTTCCAGTGTGGCACAGCCATCATCCTTGGGATGCAAACTTGTCCTAAACAGGGACAAGTGAAATCTCAGTCTCAACACAAGGGAGGAAAATGCAACACGTTCTTTATCATGCTAATTAGATCACAGAATGAGAAGGTAGCTTCTGGATAAGAGAGGCAACAGAAGCATCAGGATAATCCACTTTGTATGAAAAAGACAATTTGGAAAAAAAAATATCTGTAGTGCTACCTTAAAAAGAGGACAATCTATTCAGGTTAAGTGCCCATTATTTCTCCTAAAGGCCCCACATGTAGCTCTGGTTTCCAGACCTTCAGCCAGCCTCGCTGGTGGCCAGGGGAAGCCTGTCCCTGTTCCTGCCCAGCTCTCGGGTCGCTGCGCCTCCAGTGAGCACCGAGCGGCACTGCGAGTCCTGATGTCATGGCCACAGCCAGAGAGAGCAGCTTATGAGAAAGGAAAACACACCTCTGGTACTCTCAGGCTACCAATACCCTGCGAATAGCTGTTTTTTAATGAGAATGCTCTCACTTGTCTCCTACAAGCCTCTTAGCAAGCATGACTGGTAGGAGAGGATCAGCCCCAGAACTGTGGGCGAGAACCAGCACCGGAGTCAGCTGAGGCGAGGACGGCGCAGGAGAAGCCAGCCACCCTGCTGGGGCGCAGAGGCCAGGAGGCACTGCCGACAGAGAAGGCAGGAAGCAAGATTCATCCCGCTCACTGCGCTCCCCAACACGCCCCTGCTCCAACAGCAGGGACAGTGAGCCAGCAGCACGGACACTGTCAGGACCCAGGTGTGTCACAGTGTTGTTGGGACCAGCCTACTCTGCCAGGGAAACCACACAGCAAGGCTCCCTCCCACAGGGAACGGAAAGGAGAAGTGCCTCCTCGGGCCACGGCAGCAGGAGTGGTGTTATTCACACACAGTCTGGGCCAGGCGTGCACAGGAATTCACCTGACCCTGAGGACTGAATGTTTTTCTATGGACATTGGAAATAAGGAATAAAATAGCAAGTAACCAAACTTGACCAGATGGAACTGAAACAAACTAAACAGCCAGCAAGGATAAATACAGAGGTCTTTCTGGCACTCGCCCAAACATGTGCCTCCAGCACATCTGAAACAAGCGCACGATGTGCAAGGAAAATGCCCCTCACTGTGGCACACAGCACCTAAGCTGCCCAACTCACCACTCCTTGGATCAGGCAGTTCTCCACCTCAAGTGTCCACCCATCCACCTGGCTGGGTGTAAACTTTAGCCCTAAGAACTGCATTTTAACAAGCATGAGGGGGGAAGGCACATATAAAGTGAGGCAGGGAAGTGATCTGGCAACTGTGAACTCTAAACAGTAATGCCATTCCCACAGTTATAAAATAGAGTTGCATGTACACCACTGCCGTAGGCTTGCATTCAATTCACTAAAGCAAGACCTGTCCAAGAGAGAGCATTTTCAAGTTCTTTCAGCTTAACTATTACAAACAACGGCCAAGACAATATTTTATAATACATCGAACATCACTGTACCAAGAGCAGAGGTTAAAGAAGCAAGTCCATTGCTCCTTGCTTGTTGCTGAGCAGCAAAGCTGTTGCTTTGTTAATGAGGCTGAATCAGCACAAGCACAAAGCCCAGACTCACAGTTTTGTCCACACACCACTTCTTCTCACCACTCCCTTCACCACAAATAGCAGGAACGGTCAACTCCAAAAATCTTTAAAGAAAGGTTAAAAACTCCACTTGTTTGTTGGGGAATTCATCCATTTAACATTCCCATACGACTATGGATGAGCTGCTTTTAGACAAACTTCCCACAAACTTCATCAGAATCAGGATTCTGGCCAAAGCTCTGGATTCATGAGACCCACACAGCCAACTTCACAGCTCATGGCTACCAAAGAGCAGGTGCCCTACCCTCCTTTCACACACACCCTCCACCACCACCCCAGCAGCTCCTGCTACATACCTCTGACTTTCATCACCTTTCCAGAAGTTACTGCAATTCAGCAGCCCCACAAAGATATGGGAGGCTTTCTGCAGATTTGTACTGAGCTACGGGTGGTCCCAGGGTGTACAAGAGAAACAGCATCTCCCTTTCAGCAGCCTAAACCCATAGGATTTGTGTGGGCTGCTCCAGAAGCCATCAGCCTCAACTCCCTCTGCTCAAGTAGAGAGTGGAGGTGGAAGTGAACTGTCCTGCAATCAACTACTGAGACCAGCACCAGCTGAAGGTCCTCAGCACATATCAAATACCCTCCCTCCAATATGCCCCCAAACTCTTCTTCCTTGCTGTTAGTTCACCTTCCAAATCATTTCACTCTCAGAAGAAAAAAGTTTCTTCATTCTCCAAAGAACTTAAACACAACCATGACCCGCACGACCACCTTAACATGGACACTGGCCACAGCTTCCAGAGCAGCATGTTCCAAACCTTACATCCAGTGCCACCAGGAAGACGCCAAAAGCAGATTTTCCCCCACCATACCAATTTCTAAACAGACCATCCATGAGGGGAGTCATCCCAGGACAGCTTCTCTTGCACACTATTCATCACTCCCATCTCTACAAAATCCTGCCATGAACTTGGTGCGATCATCTACATAACATAAAGATGCTTAGAGAGAGTCAGACTTTGAACTGCTTTCAATTAAAACCAACACAGATTACAGGAACATACTTCCACCCTCAAGCCAGGATTATTCAACACTAGGATCTGCCAAAAGAGAGTGGATGGCATGGATGTGCTTCCCATTCCAAAACGTTCTGCTCCTCTCCAGCAGATAAACTACATGGAAACAGGAAAACCTGACTTGAGCTGGCAGGACACCAATACAGCCACACTGATCTGTGCAGTGAGGCACAAAAACAAGGTGCTAGTCTTAAAGGCAAAGCCCAACTCATTCATGGAGTGATTCCTCAGAATAGCCAATGTTCTCAAAACTGGAGATATTTATTGTGATTACAGGCAAGGTTCCTAAATCCTAGAAAGCAGGATTCTGACAAACACCTACAGCCTGCCACCGCATAGGTGTTACGGTCAAATGGAGGGAGGAAAAAAACGAACAATTACAAATATACACACCAAGTCTGTTGCCCAGTCAAGACATCATCTGGCAGACATAATACATCTCAATACATTCTATAATCCATCTCAGAGATCAAGTTCCTGGATTTGTTTTGTTAGGGCTACGAGTTGTTTTTATAGGTTGGTTTATTTTTAACTATTTTAACTGCAATTAGCTTCCAGGCCTGTGCAATTTAGCCACATCTCTTATTTTAAAATTAATTACTAGTTCTCTACAGAAAACAATCCCTTAACTAAGGATTTGGCTTTCTTCCTTCTTCATAGCAGGAGAGAGGAAAAGACAGTGGGAGCAGGGGAAGGGAACACTCCAGCACTAGAAACTGGGCAGTTTAAGAACACCATGCTGGAAAAGTTGGCATGACAGTGTGTTAAATACTTCTGAAAGCCACAGTTCCAGTCCCAGGTAAACCCTGGCAGGTGTTAGTACTGACATGGCAGCAGCTCCAGTCCTGAACTAAGCATGCCAGCAGTAAAACCACATTCCTTCCTCCCAATGCTCGAGGTAGGAGTCATCCAACCCGCACCACATTCCTACCCAGCTTACCCAAAATAACAGTGTGCACAAAATTATACTGCACTTCTTTCCAAAAGGGGACAGAGCTGCCCAGCAGCATTACTTCTACTGCTACAGTAAAACCCTCCTATTCAACACAATGAAACATTTAAGAGGAAGTAGCAGTGAAAGCAAAAGATGGAGAAATTAACAGAAGTTAATGAGATTTCTCTGTTAACCACCACCAAAATTTAACTGTAATTAAATCAAACTACTTCTTCACATTGTCATCACATCTACAATTTTCTGTCGACTGAAGCTGTTGGATAATCCAGCCCTCACTGCTATTACAAGGCCTGGAAGTTACTGGCTTGCCCAGAAAGTCCCAACTTGTATTGCACAGAGCTTAATTAAGCAAAGGTCTTAGCCCCATCCAATCTTCTGCAACTGAGGGGTTGCCAATTCGGCCCAATTCAGCAGAAATCAGTGAGCTGCCAACAGCCTGCACCCATGGCACTACCTCCAATGTTGCCTCTGGATCATATAGCACCCGTGCAGGCAGCCCATCTCGCACCAGGAGTTGTTTGGTTCAGAAAGGATAAGTATTATATCTCACAGAACCTTTCACTGGCTGGAGACACAACTCCAGCCTGGAAGCTGCAGGGGTGAATTCTTCCCACAACACTCTAAGACGTAACACCGATTCCCTTTTGTCAGATAAGCTTATTTGGCACTCATATCATGGCTGGTGATAATTTCAAAACAAAACACAAAAAATCCCGGCAGAGATCTGTTAACTGTAACTCCCAGCACAAGCTGTGCCCCGGGGCTGAGGTGCCTGCTCATCAACAGGTGTGGGGCTCACAGTCCATGTTTGCTCCTCAGGAAAATGGCCTCTGTGCAGGAGCCAAGGGGAACCTCGAGTTCCCATTTCCCATTGCACAGTGCCCTCCAACGGCCAGCCCCTCACATGGAACCCAACGAGTGCTTATTCCTCCCTTCCCAAAGGCAGCAATGGAACCATCGCTTGCACTACCTGCATATCACCCTCAGACAACAGAATGACAGCCAGGGAGACAGAGCCATCTCTGAATGGGGGTGTAGCTAAAACTAACATTCCTTGTCTCCCTCAGACCCTCATGTTAATAGAAGCCTCTTTAAATGTCTTTACATTCATTTTATAATAAAACTAGAATTTAGTGTCAGTACTAGTGACCAAAACATGCTGATAACTCATCAAAAGCTTTAAAGGTTTAAAATGCAGGCTGTTACAAAAATCTATTGACCTCCTGAGAACCACAGCCTATTTTGATATTCTGCCACACAAGTAGATATGCTAGCCCTGTCATTTATTAAATACTTCCTCACCCGGACTTTTTAATCATCATTTAAGGTTTACATGCTATCCCTGAAGCCAGTGCACTTAGAGTATATAAAAACAATTCAGGCTCAATAAAAAAGTCACTATTCCGAATTGCTTATTGCTAAGACACTGTCAGTGCTGTGGAGGCCCCTCTCACACTCAGATGGCAGTGAGGCTTTATGTAACCAGAATATTCAGAGCAGAAACAACAGAGCTCTCATTTAAAGGGTCTATGTTCAGTGGTGATGACAAAGGGTGCACCTTCTCAAAGAACTCAAGGGCTTTTTCACATAAGGCCTCCAGGTTCAGGTAGCAGTGGGCTGGGCTGGAGCTCATGGGGCCAGGGGTGCATCGCCAGGCAGACTGGCCCTCCCCCACTGCCCCTTTCCACCTCACAGCTGAGGAGCCACAGCTGCCCACAAGCTGCTTCTCCAGCACATCAGTGCCCTGGTCCTTCACCCAGTGCTCTGCCAGTGCCACAGTGCCCAGTGTTCCAGTGCTGCTCCAGGAGCTGAGCTGGGAACCATGGCAATGAAGGGACAGGGCTCTGGAGCTCCTCCCCAGCACTAGTCCTGGCAGGGACTCCGTGGGGACAGCCCGGGCTCAGGAAACATTTCCGGCCGTGCCAGCACAGCGCAGAAGCCAGGTGAGCATCGAGGTACAGCCTCAAAAGGAAACATCACCTGAAATCTAACAGCAACCATCTACAACACTGACACTGCCCCAACAACTCAGCATTGCCATTACTTCCAAAGTTTATGGTTTGCTTCAAATGTGAAGTAGAGAAATCCAGCACTGAACTCTCACATGTCACTGCTGCCACCAAGTTCAGGGAGGGAGGGAAAATCGCAGCCCTCCTCCCCAATAAATCCTGCTGATCATGAGCAATAACACCTTCTTGAGGTCTTTGCAGCCCCATCTCATGGATCTGGTAACATGACACTTGAGTACAGGGAAGGAGACACCCTCAAGGGAGATCATTCCAGAGCAACAAATCCATCAGGAACATGTAAACACGAGGCACAAAAGCCAACCTCTCACATGCCTCAGTCTGAAACAGTTTGCATGGACAGACAGTTTATCCATCATAGTACGAGCTGCACTTCACCACAGCACCACTGTGGCAGATCGTGGCTTATTCCTTACCCTGATGTCAGATGCAGTACAGGTGAGCCTACAGGAATTCATCCTGTTCATAGGAACCATTTCCATCATACTCAGACAAACTGGGTTTGTTTCCCTTTCCCCAAAGTGTGTCTCAGTAAAGTGAAGCACCACAGAGGCTCCTGAAGTCCTGAAATCCTTCAGGATTCATTCCTCAGGCACTAGGCGCTGCCCACCACAGCACACAAGAACTAAGATGAAAGGTTAGGCTGCAGTGACTACATGCAGAATTATTTATCTTGAGGCACACAGGATTGTATCTCCCACATTGAGATATTTTCAGGAACATAAGATCCTTTTGACAATTTCTAAGGCATGACAAAATGTCATCTCAGTAGGAAGCTTCTAATTCCAACTGACTCAATCACAAGTCACAGAAGTTGACTAGAACTTGAGAAGAGTGCTAGAACTGCAGAGAGCAGTTTCACATAAGAACCTTTTTTTCCTGTAATATTTTAAAGTATAAAAAGACATTCTTTCTTCAAGGATCTTTTTTCTGAAAAAAGTTCCATTTTTTATTCAAGCAAACAAGATCCAAGGAGCTGCAAGTTTTGCTTCCATCCAAGGACACTGAGAAAGCAAAATATTTGTGGAGTCGTGTGGGCAACATTTGATTCTCAAGAAACCCAAACTGAAACAAACGAGAGGTGCACTTCATTCACAAATATTTTCAGCTAGAAAGGGCTGTAAGTTTTTATATACACTGATATTTAAGGATTGCATGAAAGCACCTAAGCTTCCAGGAGCCTATGCAAATATTATTTCAGAGAATCACAAAGGGGCTGAGGTTGGCACGATCTTCTGGAGGTCACCTGGCCCACCTCCTGCTTAAGCCAGAGCTGGCTGCCCAGGCCTGTGCCCCAATGGTCCCAAACAGCCCCACAAATGGAGCTCCAACACCCTCTGGGCAGCCTAGCCCAGTACTGAGGTCACCTCAAAAGTGAAAAATTGGCAGGATATGAATCTGATTTACAACTAATTTTAACCAATTAATAAAAACACTTTACAGTTCAGGTTAACAAAGAGGCTGATCTATAAACACAACATGGTCTACCACGACAAACTGCGCTGGTTGGCTCATCCCCCATGACTCAGTGATCCCCAGACCCCCAAGCTGCCTAGTGTCCCAACACCTATCAGAGTCCTTGGGCAAAACAGAGCAATGCCCACATGGAGGGCAGCCCTGTGAACCACAGCTATCCACAGGGATGAATGCAGACCGATACCCTACAGACATGCCGACACACATGCAGCCCAGGCCTGCTCCACACCTGCCAAACACACCAACTGTGCAAGCAGGAGGGAAGCCTCTGGTCTGTAGGAGAGATTGCTGCTTCTCTGGAGAGCCACTCAGCAAGTCCAGCTTGCATGTAAATCACTGCATTTTCCAATCAGCAAATGTGCCAGGAGTGGAAGCACTGCGCAAGGCCAACTCAAAGCCCTCCAAAACCCATCTACAACGGATCTGCAAACTGCATTTCAAACCCAGGCAGGAACAAAGGAAATGAATAGGCTGAATATGTCCACATACATAACTCAGCCTCTCACAGCTAATAGAGCTCTGCTTTCCAAAAAATGATGAGCCAAGTCCAAGCCAATGCTAGCAGGAAGTCATTATCCATACAAGCCAGCATGCAGAGAACTGTCAGTACACCTTCCTCAGCCCTCCTCAGCTTTACCTTTACTAGAGCTTTCTTACAGCCACCTTCCTGAGAGAAATCATCCTCCCCTCCTCCATGCTCTCATCTGCCCATTACTAGAGACTCAACAGTGGTCAGGCTCTCAGGGTCATGAAACTATAGCACAGCAGGCTGTATCATCTGGACCCTTCTTCATGCCACTCCTCCCTCAGCCCCTTTTCCCTCTTTCTTCCATTCTATTTCCATTTGTGGACTCCCACTGTAGTTTTAAATGGTCACTGCTCTTCCCAAGAAGTGTCCAGCATCAGCAGATGCACAGCAAAGCAGGAAACAAAGCAGTCTCCTGTCCCTCAGTGTGGCTGTGGTCATCACTGCAGCTGTGACACGGGTCACTGCTGAGAGACCAGAGCCTTTCTTTTCCCAGCAGCTCTTTTCTAACAGCTTGGTTTTAGCGAGAGAGATGAGTGACAAACACATCTTCTTGTGCAGTGCTCCACAGGCCAGGTCCCCAGCACCAGCTGGGGCTGAGCATCATGGTAGGAACAGGCCCTGCTCTCCCGAGATCCCTCCACCTCCAAGCCAAGGTGACAGCAGCCAGCAGATTTCTCCCTGTATCTATTTCTCTTTAGCATTCTGTGCAAGTACCAGCATATGTGGAGGCAGGGACAAGACACAGCGAGCAAACGCACAACAGAAAAGGCAGCAGCCAAGCTCCAGCATGACGTTCTCAGCCACCTCTCTGGAACCTGGCAGGGTGGCTCCAGGTTTGCCTTCTCCTCACAGATCACACTCGCTAATATAAGTACAAAAGCACCACCAATCAAATGTTTTGGGGTGCCCATGTTGGGACAGCAAACCCCACTGCATTGAGCTGTTCCCTAAGTCCCTAAGCAGCCCAAGGAGCAGGCAAGATAAGCACAGACCCTCAGGCAGCTCAGGACCAGGCAGGATCACCCTCGGTAGCCCCAGAGCAAGCAGGGCCCTGCAGATGGCTCAGCAGTGGGCCCGGCTACCTGCAGAGTCGGGCAATGCACCGGAGCTGGCCCAAAGCTGCCTGGGGACTGGTACCAGCCACCACTGTGCTCACACGAAGGCTTATGGAAACAGCCCAGGGAGGAGAAGGTTCTCCTCTGCTGTTGTGCTCGCTATCTACATCACCCAATGCTCCTGCAACGCCCTCTCCTCTCCCCTACCTTAATACACATGCAGAGCATTTACAGTCACTCTGCTCTCAGCTTTATAAATTAACAACAGAATAACACCCCACCACCACCACCAAAACACCCACTGCTGCCAAGGAACCTCCTTCCCAATGAGAATTAAATGTTACAGTCATCCAGACTCGGTGCCGCTGAAAGACACCAGATAAGAAACATTATCTGTCAGCTTCACAAGGCAGATGTTTTTAATGTTAGTTTCTTCTGCACCACAAACAGACTGACACATCACCCGTTGTGTTCAGCCCCACAAAACAGGAAGCAATACTGTTGTAATTACCATTCACTCTTGCAAAAATAAAAGTAATACGTGTGCTCCTAACATCCGATACCCTGAAACCACAGCCCGGTAATGCAGCCTTGCCCACTGCTTATGCTCTATGACACGGGCTCCTAAGAAAAGGAGCACCTGATCAAGGCAATAAAACAAAAAGGGTATTAAATAAGATTTTTAACATTCACCTAAAGTAAACTGGACTTCTCATGCCTTTGTTTGGTTCTGCAGAAGACATCGGCCGATAATGCCGGCACACGGTGATTAGTTATCGCGGATCCTATCCCGCTTATCGGATCCATCTGCATTGGGGCTAGGCTGTGTCTGACACAGCACCCGGCACACTGGCCCGGCGGCTGCTCCGCTCCGGCCCCGCGGCCG
>JAHLSL010013030.1:292058-318715 GCA_025920805.1 Petroica traversi
GGTCGGGGCAGGGCTGTGTCCCGGCCCGCCCCGCCGCACAGGAGGAGCCGGAGCTGACCCGGGGCGCACCCGGAACGCCTTCCCTTCCTTTCTCTTTCCTTCCCAGAACATCACCTGCTCGGAGCGGGGACCCCGATGCATTGTTTTGGGGGGTTTAAAGCCCGGCGGGACAGCGCGTCCGGCAGCGCCGACCCGAACTCCGCGGGAATCAGCGTCCCCCTCGCTCTCACCCGGGGGCTGTGCGGCCGGTGATCGTCGAATTCAGCGCAGAGTCCCTCCAGTCTTCTCCTGGAAGTTGAAGGAAAGCACAGGAGATTGCTGGGAGGTGAGGTAAGGCACGGGGAGCCATCGCAGCTCAGCTGTCTCCGGTCTCCCCGCGCCCCCCGGGCACTGACTCGCAATCGTGGCCTTGGGCTGATTGCCCTGCTCCCGGCTTTCCCCCACCCCCCATTTCTATAAATGATGAAAACAGCCTTCATGGCTGTGGGGTGATTACTCGTTAGTCAGTGTTTATACAGCCATCAGAGCAGCAATAGGTTTCTGCATTAAGGAAGAGACAGAAAATACTGGGAAAGTTACTTGTGAGGTCAGCGACTTGCTTGGAAATTAAAAAACAAAAATCGATGTCTTGGTCCTGTTGGTCGTGCTTCGTGCCTACAGCTTAAATAACATCCCTTCCTTGGAGTCGGGATGGAGCTGTGCTAAATGGAGCAGCTAATGGAGCATTTCACCGCTGGTTCGGGTGTCGGCAGGAGCGGTTTGTAACCCAAGAGGCCGAACTGCGCAGGGAGCGGTGACGGTGGTGAGGAACAGTGCGGAGTATTTGGTCTGGGGTGAGGGCTGTTAGGGTGCGTGGCTGTGGAAAGCCGGGGCCGCTGGGACTTGGGGTGGCCACCTGGCCCTTGAGCAGTCCCCACCTGTGTGGCTGCTGCTGGAGTCCCTGGATTAACTCCCTCTGCTCGTGCTGGCTCAGGCTTGCTCGCGGTTTTCTGTTTGGTTGCGGGTTTTGATTTGTCTTTCTCCTCAAAACCTGGTTTACAAGTCGAGCACTATTTGGCGATTTTGAAGTTTTTTTCGTCAGCTTCTGCACTGGTGGTCACCTTAGAGTGTGGTTGCTTTGTACCTGTCCCAGGCCTCTGTTTATCTATGTGTTACCTTGTAGGTATTGTAGAGCTTATTTTTGGTAACTTCTGAACTGTTTTCACTTAATTCTGCCATATAAGACAGCGTGTGAATGTTCTGGACCTTTGCTTTGGAGTTTGGGATGGTGAATTCCAAAAACCACTTGCACTGAAGCTATTTCAAAATGAGTTGCAATTTATTTCCCTGCTCTCTTGTCGGTGTGGCTGTTGTTTGAGGGCCGAGAAATTACATTGGCCGGAGCTGCCTGCTCTTAAATGTGGAAAGGAGGTTGGTTGGTGTTGTTTCAGATCTGAGGGGTTTTGATGTTCTTCCTGGCCGTGGGCTTTGTCAGGCCTCTGTTAAACGAGATGCTTTGTGCAGCTGTAATTGAATGCAGGACGTTGGCCAGGAGTTCTGAAACCCAACCCTGGCTCTGTCAGTGACTTAACCAATGGCCTTGGGCAAATCACTTAACCTCTCTGTTTCTGTGCTTGTCGGGGTGAAGGGCATGATTCTCATTTGAAACCGATTCTCCGAGCCCTGCTGGGCAGGTGCTGAGCTCTGTGACAGCACTGCTTTTTGGCAAGCTTGCAGAGTCCCTCTGGAACGTGTGCTGGGTTTTCCCCATGTGTTCTGATATAAGCTTGAAATACGTTCTTCGTTTGACAATTTGACAATTGATGGTGATAGGAAAGATGTTCACTAATGTCTTTACAAACAGGGTATGGGTGTCAATGTCTTTGAAATGGCTCTACCAACCTCAAGCCACAAGTTTGTCACAGAGCCCAGACAGTTTGACTCCTGAACCTTAGGGTAATAGGACAAATGGCTCCACATAAAGCCTATTGCAGAACCCAGAGAGCCTGAGCTTCTGAACTTTGGGGCAAAATGACACGTTCAAGGGGGAATATGTGGTAGGCGGTTCAGGAAGGCTGCACCTTCCTTGTACCTCAGCTGACTGGGAAAGAAGAGGGCAACATGCGGCCAAGAGTTTGGGAAAAAAGGAGGCTGTGCCCTCCAAAACCTCAAGAGAGAAAACCCCATGGGGGTGTGCCCCAGAGGACCCTCTCCCTTTATTTGAATAAAGTTGCAGGAGTCCTCTGTCTCCTTGGTGGACACTGACTTTTCATAGCGTGATTTTTCCTCACAATGGGCAATTTCAGCAAGTTCACAGGTGCTCTTGGGTACAAAGTACTGTACAGTGGTGCACAGGGAGATGTAGAACAAAGCATTAAAAGAAAAAAAGGGATGAGGAGAAGCAGTGTAAGGAAAACAGGAAAAAAATCAAGGAAAGAACCATTTGCCGAAGCAATTCTGTCCCTGAGAGGAGGGAGAGGAGCAGCATGGAAAGGTCTGGAGAACTAAGCAGAAATCTCTCTTTTTCCTAAGAAATGTTGCAAGGCAAATTAATTTCACGATTTTTCTAAAGAATATCTTTTTGTTATTGCATGCACACAAGGTGGAATCAGCCAATAAACCATTTTCTATGTCGTTTCGTTGCAGATGGAGCCTGATTTGAAGCTGAACACGGGACTCTCTGTGAGCGACCGGTGCCAGCATCTGTGATGCAGTCTGGGCTTCAGTCACACACTCCATTGGATAAAGGTCAGTTTAGGAAATTGGCTTCAGCGTCCATTGTAGATGCTGCCAGAAAAGGTGTACTCATGGAATCTCCAATCTTGGTAGCAACAAGTAACCTTTATTTAGTCCAGTTAACAATACCTGCTGGTTTTGATGGTGGGGGTGATAGCTAGGAAAAAAACTCTGTAAAGTTCCAAAAATCTACTCCAAGCAATGCAGTTTAAGTGTACACAGAAATAAGTATTTTTTCCTCTATTAACCTCAAGATGGGCTGTTGTATAACATGAACCTTGAGAGCAGAGTAACACTCTCTAAAAGGCAGGTTGAAACCCCTTTCTGAAGGGCTGCACTGGAACCTGCAGCTTGAGCAAAGGTTACCAACCCTCTTATCTTCTGCAAAGATAGCTTGCCTTGGACTTGAAATGATGGAACTCTGCAGATCTGTTAATGAGAAATCTGGGGCAGATAATGGGGAAAATGATGATTTTGTTTCTGCAATGGCCCATCTTCAAACATTTTTGCGTAACCTCAGGCAGCTGGTCTCTTTCTCAGAGTGATTTTCTGTTAAATTGTTGGTGTCTAGTTAATCTCTTCCTTGTGTCAAATCCTGTTGGCTCATCGGTATAAATTAATTATATTGGAATGTCCTTCATACTTATTTTCATACAAGTTTTAATAAGTAGTTACACTGGCGGGTACACAGTAGCCTCTGCTTTTTATTTTTTCCCCAAGATGGGACTTGAACATTTGAACATTTGTCAGCAGCACAGAACTGTCCCTCTTTCCTCTCTCTAGAGGGTTTCAGGGTCTTGGTGTCTCACTTTGCTTGAATGGGTCTGCAGTGTGTTCAGGGGAAGAACTGTCACCTTCCTGCAGCCAGGTTTGGCACGAGCAGCTTTTTAAAGTAAGATTTTCAGAGCTCGGTGGTGCCAGAGTGTTACAATTTTGCCTCCAGATGGTGCAGATAATCAGAGTTATTATGGCCTTGGAGGAGGAACTGGGGTTGTTTCCTTGCAAAGGAAAGATCCTTGGGTGTTGCAAGGTTGGCTGTGCACAATAGCAATTAAAAAATCCCTTGGAGCTGGAATTAGTCCTGTACAGCCTCCAGAGCAGTAGTAGGTGCCAGTGTTAAGGTACTATTGTGAGTCAAATAGATAGACTTTGTATTTAAAAATGGTGTGTGTAAAACGTAAAATGAGGAGCTGGGTGCACAGCAGCAGTCGTGGTACAGCTGGGACCTGTCACTTGCAGAACAGCATCCCCAGGGATTTCTCACGTTGTAGGGAGAGCTGGAGTTGTTGGTGGTTCAGTTGTGTGGACATCTCGGGTATGACGTGTTGAGGTGTCCTGGGTTGTGTGGGTGCATGACTTCCCCAGGAGCATTTTATCTGCAGCCATACTGGAATCACTGATTTTAACCTTTTGGGGGTGTCTCTGAGTCACCTTGTGTTAGGCACATGTTGCCAGGTTCCAGTGGGAACTGTTTCCAGGGTCACAGTGCAGGGAGGGTGTATAGGGTCAGGAGCTGTGTTTCATTACCTTACACTCTCAAGCCTCAGCTGGCTCAAAGTAGATACCTGAACTCCTGAGCTCACCTTTCTCTGAAGCATTCCAGGAGCTGGGCTTTACCTTTCTTAGGGTGCATGTGACAGCCATTGTGTTTCAGAACAAATAACGAAGGGAAATAATCCCCTTCAAGATACTATTTTTGAGTGTTAAATTACGGTAAAGTAGTCATTCAGGGAAGTGACTGGAACTGCTTTGTGTGAAACAGCTCTAAAAACTGATCAGCTTTAAGCATGTAATCTGCATGGCAATCTACCGGAAGCTCAGTAGTGTTTGGAGTGAAGGTTATTTTCTTGTCCCATTTGTGCTGATTCATGCTATTTTAGCTGCTGTTTTCTTTTCCTCTCAAAATGTCATAAAGATTAGCTGGAAGGTTTGAGTTGTTCAGAAGATCCTTCTATCTGCCTGTCCTAGCACTTGTTAGGAGTAACACTTCATATCTGCTTTGCGTAATCAGTGGTCCATCTGATCTGTTGGAAGCAAATCCAGTTTATGATTTGCCTGTTTCCCTGTAGCAGCTCTGGTTCCAGGGAGATGAGTTGCTGAATACATTTTTCATGAAGGCCGATACTCTGCAAAAGCCTTTGGCTGGGATCCCTGAGGGGAGAGCAGAAACGCAATATCCTGCTGTCAAAGGCCTTGGCTTCCCACCCTGCTTGGGGCGGGGGTAAAAATAACTGTAGGAGCATTAACTGGTACCAGTTGGGTCATTATTGGGCTGGAGGGTGGATCCTGGGCTGTCTTTGCAATTCCAAACTTCAGGTCTCAAGTGCTGTTAGAGCTGTCCCTTAATCCTGTGCCCGTGGGTGGAAAATCATTCTAAAACCTCTCAGGGAATAAGCTGGGATGTGAGCCTGAGCCCCTTGAATAGAGGTGTCTGCTCTTGGGTTCTGAGGTTGCTGCCCTGAGTGTGTCCTCTCTGTTGCTGTACCTCTGCCTAGGCTTTGTCCATATTCCCATTTTGGCTCTGACTCTCTGTTATTGGGGAGGTGAGCAGCGTGGAACAGCTGAAGATGGCAGATTAATTTCTGCTGTCTCTTAGGGAAAATATAATTGCAGTGATCATGCATCTGCCAGCAGGTCCTTGTGGGAAACCCACCCCAGAGGTTCATGTCAGACACAGCTTTCTAGTGCAGTTTTGGGAGTTTGTATTCAGCCCTCCCATAAGCAGATTTTGTTTTGCAGTGCTGGATGCTCCAGTAACACATAATAAAGAAATAAATCTTATATGTCTGAGGATCAGGCTTTGCACTTAAGTACTTTTTTTAACTGCCAGGTTAAATCAGTGAAACATCTCGCTGTAACTTTTTTGTTTTATTTTAACTCCAAAGACCTGAAGCAGTTCAGAAGGGTCACTCTGAGTTACTTTCTGTACTGTGTGGGTTTGATTCCTGCTTATGATTCTTGCTTAAAATACTGGTGTTGCTGTGTTCTGAAAGATCAGTGCGTGGCCAGGTTTGAGCAGGTGTTGAGCTTGCCACTGCCAGAGCGTGTGAGGTAGTGCAGATTATGGTGCCAAGGACAGGAACATGCAGGGTGTGACCTGTTGTCCTCGTTTGAGAGACAGGTGTCTGCTAGGAAAGGCAGGAACCTCCCTTGGAATGTAAGATGCAAAACCCTTTCCCTCCGAATTGTTATAAATTTGAAATCAAGGGACTCTCAGGCAGAGATATGAGGATAGGAATAAAAATTCTTTACTGACACATAAAACAAAACTAACAAATAACAAAAAAAACCTAAAGGCATAAAACCACGAACAGAAGCAGTCACCCAGTACCAGCCTGCTCGGCCTCAGGCACTTTTCCCTGTGGTGCAGTTCCAGTCACAGCCGGCAGGGGCGCTGGTGGCTCCCTGTGGGCAGGGCAGGTGCGATGATTCCCCCGAGGCTGCAGGGGGCGCTCCGGCGCCAGCCCAGGTGACACGAGGTGATGGCGGCTGAGCTCAGGGCAGGGAGGGGTGGAGGAGAGGCTTTGCTTCACAAGCCCTCGGGGCAGCGATGTCGGTGCCGCGGCAGGATCCCCGGGAGCAGCAAGATGGGACAGCGGAAGGTCCCGGCAGGCGGGGGGGGGGCTGTGAGGAGCAGAGGGGAGAGCAGGTCCGTGCTGGCCGGTGCGTCCCTCCAGCAATCAGCAGCTCTGGCCGTGCTCCGAGATCCCCCAGAGAGCAACAGCTGTCTCGTCCTGCCTTTTTACCAGCCCAAATCTCCCCTTATCTCTGCCCCCTGGGAAGAAGCTTGCCTCTCTCTGGCTTGGCTGTCTTCTTTGTTTTCTTAAGTACCCAACCATCAGTTCCTTAGCAACTTATGGGAGGAAAAAATTCCTTAAGAAAAACAAAGGGAAGAAAATCCCAACCCCAACAGCTGTGCACAGGCTGTGGGGGCCAGCAGGTGTGTAATGGTGAGGCTTGTTGTGCTTCACATTGTAGGTATTTATATCCATAATAAACACACATAACAGCTTTAGTGGCATTTTAATCCTTTTGCCATACATGTCCCTTGTTCTAGATGCATTCATTAACTCTCAGGGCACTTTGAGTATTTATCTGATTTTTAGGAAGTCACCCCAGGTTCTTGCCGCAGTGTCATGTGCAGTGACTCTCCAGAGAAGAATTTAGAGTAAGATTGGTTTGTGGTGTTGTTACTGCCTTGAAACAAATGCAGTAAGTGGATTTTTACAAGGTTTAATTTATTCCCAATTATCTGCTGCTTTCCCTGAGGCAGAAGTAGACACAAAACCTGAGTGGCTGAAGAACTGTGACATTTGCCCTTTTAGTAAATCAACTGGATCAGGTATACTTAAACCAGTGCTTAATACTACTTTGATCTCCTTTACCTTCCCATATATCCATACCATTGCTGGATCAGCAGGAGTTTCCAAACTAGGAGGCAGAGCTGGCAGCTGGACGTTGCTCCCCGCCCGCCCAGGCAGTGTGAGCTGATGCTTCCTCTAGACTGAAGTGGTTAATGTAGGGTTTTCTGATCCAAAACGTTACTGAAGCAGTGTAAAAGCTCCTGTTGGCAAGTCAGGAACTAGGAAATGAGGAGCATGCAGCCAAGAACAAGCTTTTTTTTTGGTTCTCTGAGTACTTTATCAAGCAGTATTTAACAACTGTTGTTCCATCTCAGGCCCTCCATGAACCGTTTCCACAGAATAGTGACCACAGCAGAAATCAGTAGTGGCCTCCTCTCTTCTTGCCATGTTTGTTCCCCTTTAGTTTCTGCTGAGTGCTTCCTGCACCCGGGCGCTGCTGGGTGTGGGCTCCCCTCTCTTACCTGCTGCTGTCAGCTCCTCCCATCTACCCTTTCACATCGTGATCGCTCCCCACCTTCTGAACTCCTGACACGGCTTTGCCGTCCCAGCCAGCCCTTTGCTTCCAGACTAGGTGTCAAGAAACTTAACTCTAAACCAATTTGTCAGCCTGTCACTGGAGGAGGACTCTGCCCCGGGTCCCACAGCAGCTCTCGTTTCTCTCCCGACTGCGGGAGCTTTCCCGCAGGCTCCCGGCCAGCCCCGGGCACGATTCCATTGTCTCCTGCAGAATGCTAATGGTGAGCCTGCAGCACAGAGCACTTGTGCTGCTTGCAGGGTAACACTTAATGAGATCTCCTCTCTTAACGAGGTTTTCCAGTCGGCAGTTTAGTTCTCTGAGGAGGGAAAGTGACTGCAGTTAATTTAACCGTACCCCAGCAGGTCACGTTCCCGGTGCGTTCCCAGTCAGCATCGCAGGCTGCTGCTGTTGGCATTGAAGGAATCGCCGTGTAGCTACGCATCTGTAATGGAAAACAAAGGCGGCATGTTTTTGACATCTCATCTGACCCTTTGTGTGCCTAATTAGTTCATTAATCATTAAGCGGTTAATCAGTAAAGTTTAATAGACTGACGGCTGAACATCTGTGTGCCAGGGATATGAGCTTGTTTTGGTTGCTGTAGAGTGAGAGCCAGTCAAAGATCTGGTGGCATTTCGTGTTCTAGGGACTGTGTGTGGGAGGAACTTGTTCCCCCAGCAGTCCCCATGAGAGGTGTTAGCAGGACGGAAAGAACTAAAGCACCAAAAAGAGGAGAAATAAACCAAAATATCACAGTGAGCTATTCAGGGGCCTGAGTTGGAGCTAGAGGTGTATTCCCTAACTCCAGCGGCTATTTAGGAAAACATGATCTGTCACAAAAGTCTCAGGTTCCACACATGTATTAGTGACCAGCTGTCGTATGCCTGGCTAATTCCATCAGGGACAAGCCTCCAGCAGCTTGGGTGGGTCTTGGGAGAAGTTGTGTGGGTTCCTGTGCACTCAGCCTGGTGGGACTGGTGTATTGTGTGGGCTGTCAGTCTGTGCTGGGTGGGTCCTGCAGTGCTGCAGCTCAGGAGCATGGCCTGCCTTGGGCTCCCTGCCAGCAGCCTCCCACAGAAGTAGCACAGGCAGTGCTCATGGAATATTCATCTCACTCTTGTAGGAGATATTAGGGAGGGAAGACGATTCAGCTTTGCAAAACCCAAAGCTGAGGGGGATGTCAGAAGCTTTGGTGCCGGCCCAGCTGGTTGCTGGGTTTGTTAGCAAAGGCACTGCCATGGTGGTGAGGCAGGTCAAAGGGCACACTGCAAAGCTGATGTAGTTCAGGATTAGGATCACACCCAGCGATGGCTGGAGACATCCAGAGTCAGGCACAGCCAAAGGGCACACGGGCATGGCCACAGCTCAGCTGGAGACCATCCCTCCTCTGACTCAGCTCAGGGCTGAGCCAACATGCGTCCCATGGTGTCCTTGGGTGTTTGAGCACCAAGATGTGGGATCTTGCAGTGACAAACACTGATGTTCAGCCCATGGGAAGAGAAAGGAAGCGAGGCTGGCTTGGGTGAGGCTGGGAAGGCTGGGATGGAGGATCAGCTGTGTGACCCAAACCCTGGATGTCCGACCTGGGACTCGGTGCTCGGTTCCGTGTCCCACTGTGGCCAAGCAGGGCTGCAGCTGCTGTGTCTCCTCAGGGCATGGTGTACTGGGCACTGGGAGACACGTGTTCGTGTGCTCCCTGGTTCCTACGTTGTCCTGGGTTGGCCATATGACTTTTTTGTATCCCCAATCGTCCTCTTGCTTATGCTGGATATTAAGCTCTGCAGCTTTAAGTTAGGCCCAGAGAGACAGAGAGAGTGAAAGCAGAGGAAAAAAAACATGCGCTGTTTGTCTGCAGGAGTTACATCTTATCTCCCCCACAAGGCCTTGAGAGGCTGCGTTCCGGCAGGACAGGGATATCTCACTCACTCTCTGGCTGTGTGCTCGGAAAAGCTCACAGCGGAGGGTTTTTTGCAGGGAGAGACTTTGTTTCTTTTGCTGTGTATTTTTTCCTTTTTCCTCTTCCTGGGACTGGTTGGTATCGCGTGGGCCCAAGACACCAGGGAACCCCCGGGGGGCCCTCCCGACTTCTACAGCTGGGCCTGGCAATTGGCCCCCCCACTGGAGAACTGAACCGGACTCAGACAGACTCTGAATCTACCATCTCTTCAGAGGAAGGAGAGGTTTCATTGTTTTCCTATTATCCAAATTTTCTATGCTTGTGAATATTCTATTTGTTAAATACATAGTTTTTTCCACTTTTCTCTAAGGAAATTTTTCCCGAATCTGTGTGGGGGAGGGGTGGTTGGAAATTGGCTTTTCCTAGAGGAGATCCCCCCGGAGGTTTCCTCCTAAATTTGCCCTAAACCAGGACATACGTCCTGTGTCGGGAGCACAGGGTGTTCCTGGGGCTGCAGTGTGTAATTACCCATAGCAGAACAGTAATGAAGGGCTAGCTGGGGCAAGAACTGCCCTCTGACTCTGGTCTGTGCTGGAAATCCGAGCCCGTGCCCTGTGCTGTTCTGAGGAAACTGGTTTCAGATGTGGGGTTTGGTGTCCAGCACCAGCACAGTAAAATTAGAGATATGGATTCCAGCACTTGCTCCATGAGCTCTTTTCCCTAACTCGCCAGGGTGCTAGCAGCATGATCTCGGAAAGGGATTCAGAGACCACCTTCGAGGAGGATTCCCAGCCCAATGATGAGGTGGTGCCATACAGCGAGGATGAAGCAGAGGATGAGTTGGACAGTCAGCAGCCTGGGGCTGAACCAGGACAGAACCAAGCCAGCAGGGATGCCAAGGAGAGCCGAGATTCCGGGAAAAGAGGTAACAACATCATGAACTTGATTTGGGGAGTACACGATGCTAGAGGCAGAGGCTGAGCCTCAGAGACCGACTGGACTTCTGTGCTTATTTGTCAGGTAGGGTTTGGAATCTGACTCTGGAGGAGTAATTGCTGGCAATTCAGTGTAACAAATGTCAGAACGAAACTCAGCTTCATTCCAACCTGAAGCCCAGTTCTGTGCTACTGCTCCTTGCATGACGATAATGAGCTGCACAGTGACCTCCTCTTAATTAAGGCAGGCCCTGGATGTACATGGCCTGTGCTCTGGGAACTGTTCAGACAGACTTTCAGATACTTGTTTTCCCAATCCTCTTGGAACAGGCTCCAGCATAAGCATTTTGCTGTGCTCAGTCAGTGTTTCCCCTGGATTTCTGCTTGTGCAGAGCAGATTTCCACCTCACTGCTCATTTTGTAGCCTCATGAGTTTCCTGAAGGGTGAAAGGTGAGTAGGAGTTCAAAGGAGCCGGCAGGTACAGCCCGTGGCTGCTGCCAGTGTAGGAACATTGGTGGGAAGAGCCTTTCTGGCATCCTTGTTCTGAACCTTTGCCCAAGAAACATCTCCAGCTCCCCTAAATTCCCTCTTCTCAGTGCTGCAACACGAGTATTTTCAATGTAACCAGAGCCTGTTTAATTTATACAGATTTCTTCCTGTTTGCGCGGGAACAGTCGATCACCTCTCCTTTCATAATCACCTGTTATGTGTTTTCATTTTACAAGCACCTGTCACATGTTTAGTTTAAGGGTTTTTTTATTATGACATCCTTTCAAGTTGGTGAATTACCAAAGCAGCTTGCCAAATATTAGGTGTTAGTACCACAGTTTAAAGTAATTTTGAGGAGCTTCCTTCCTGCAGGTTTTACCTCAGACCTAATTTGCCAGTTTCCCGTCAGTTTTATCAACACTGCAATGTTTTTGGAATGTAAATGAAATGTTTATGTAGACTTTGTTTCTTTTTATGCCCTGTCTTTTGGACAAAATTTAGTAACTTTCTCAATTCATGCTTATAATCTTTTAACTCAAAACATGATTCTTCAAGATAAATATTTCTTGTATTATCTTCTGGGTTTGTAACCAAGGTGCTGGAAATGAAAGCTGTGTAGTCACAGGAAAGCTCCAGATATGTCAGTCTGGAATTTGCTCTATGGTGGGTGGAAAAAAAAAAGTCTTTGCACTTGGATTTGGGTTTTGAAGTGTTAGTCACAGCTGGGCCAGGCCCCACGCCTCTGCCGCCGGCAGTTTCACCCCATCCTTGCGTGAGGAAAATGAATCCACAAACACCAGAGGTTTATGTCCAAAAGGGAGACAGAGGAGTCCTGTCACTTTATTCGAATAAAGGGAGAGGCCATGGGGCATTTCCCCTGTGGTCTCTCAGATTTTGGAGGATGCAGCCTCCTTTTTACCCTGATTCCCGGCCGCATTTCCCTCTCTCTTTCCCCATTGGCTGAGGGATTTGAGAGGCACAGACTTTCTGAATACGCCTAATACCTAAGACCCCCCTCTAAGGTATAATACCCCCCTGTTGTCCTTCCCTTGCATCACTCAGTGGAATTCCTTATGGAATTTATGGATCTTCTCAATGTTCCTCTCATTTCTCAATATTCAATTTTATGTATCTGCAGACCTTTGGTTTGTTTGTAAATGCAAATTTCCCTCATTCCATTTATCAATCAGTGGAATCCTCCCCATTGTTTCTTTTATCATTCACTGCTGATTTTATCTACTGGCAAGACCCACAGTTTTGTTTGTGAAGACTAATTCCTTATTCCCTTCACTTGGGTGAAGAGGATCCCATGAAACCAGGAAGGGCACCCATTAAGGACAGTCACTGTGGGCCGGAGGAAAGGGGGAGATGCTTGGCCATTGAGTCAGGAAAGCTCCATTTCAAAATCCTGCCTGCGTCATCCTTCCCAGGCAGGCAGAGCTGCCGGGAGCCGGCTGTGAAACCTGGGAATGAGTTCCCGGGATGTGGGCGGGGCCCGGGAGTGTGGCTGTGGGGAGCAGGGTGGCTGTGCTATGGGCGTGAGGGAACGGGAGCTGAAGGATCTGAGAGGGAAAGCGGTGGCCTGTGAAAGAGCGGGCACAGAAAATTACTTAATGCAATTCCTGCTCCTGAGTTTTCTCACAATCGAACTAAACTGGTGGCTGAAGAAAGAAAATGAGCACTTCAGATTTGTACTTTTTTTATCCATGTGAATGAAAATCGTGGTACAGTGTGGTTAAATCTAATAATTGCTTTCAGAAGGTGAAGTGACCATTTCCAGCAAGACTGATACCCGGCTTGGAGTGCTTAGCGCTTCACAGGTGTCACAGAAGCAAACCAAAAGAGGGAAGGGAATTTAGCATGAATAAATGCTACTCTTCAGGTTTCCCACAGAACTTTCAAATGTTAAGCGACACTTATTCCTACCTGCTGTTAAAAACGAGGTCGCTTTCCTGTTAAAGTTTCAAGGTTTTTAATAAAAAAAATTAACAAGAAAAGACAAAGACAAGGCAAAGGAATTACAGCGTCCCTGGACGCTGGATGCACTTGGCACAGAGCCAGAACACACCTTTCTTAGAGAGAGACTTTCTTTATATACTTTTTTTTACTGTAACAGCTTGTTGTATAATTCTAATGAAGTTCTTTTGAAGAATTCAGTTAATCTGTCCATCTGTATAGTCGTTTGCCACTTCCCAGCAGAGGGGGGTCTCTTATCCAGGAATATCTTGACAGAAGTAGAAGTTTGCATAGTTGTTTGTCAATTTGGCAGAGGAGTCTCTTATCCAGGAATATCTTGATAGGAGTAAATCACCTTGCTTGAGGGGTGGTTTGTGAGTGATATTTCACATAGCAATGTTAGTTATTTCTCAACTATTAAGCAAAACCAGAATGGCTACATTTCTACACAAACACTGCTTCTACAAGGATCAATATTATACACAAAGCATTCATTATTTGCAAAAAACCAACACTATAATATTCATTTATAACAAACCCCTCTTTTCCTTTTTATAATTCATTTGGTTTGAGCGATAATTCTTTTTCTTTTTGTTCATTTTTTTTTTCATAGATTACTAATTGTATATTTTGGATTATGCTGGTGATTAGTTGAATAAAAAAAGGAATCAAGTAAGGAAGAAATATTAACCTAGTTGTAGTGTATAAAAGGAAGTAGTTTAATTTCTTCCATCATTTTATTCTTCTTTTACCAAATTCTGGACTTTATTTTTAAGGACAAATGTGAAACAAACCCATTTCTCCTCTTTTGGACATTTATTTCCTAACTTATTACCACTCTTTCCTAAGTTTTCTGTAATCTAGTATTTTTTCTCATTGTATACACAGCTATGTAATTTCGATGAGTGTCCTGGTTTAGGGCAAATATTTAGGAGGAAACCTCTGGGGGGTCTCCTCTAGGAAGAGTCGATTCCAATCACCCCTCCCCCTACAGGTCCGGGAAGAATTTCCTTAGAGAAAAGTGGAAAAAACTATTTATTTAACAAATAGAAAACAAGCATAGAAAACAAATTTGGATAATATGAAAACAATGAAACCTCTCCTTCTTCTGAAGAGATGGTAGATTCAGAGTCTGTCTGAGTCCGGTTCAGTTCTCCAGTGGGGGGGGCGATTGCCGGGCCCGGCTGTAGAAGTCGGTGAGGGGGGGCCCCCCGGGGGTTCCCTGGTGTCTTGGGCCCACGCGATGCCAACCAGTCCCAGGAAGAGGAAAAAGGAAAAAGGAAAAAATACCCAGCAAAAGAAACAAAGTCTCTCCCTGCAACAAAGCCGAGAGAAATCCAAGGAAACCCTCTGCTGTGAGCTGTTCCAGCACCCACACCAGAGAGAGAGTGAATGAGAAAAAAAAAAAAATAATGCTGTCCCGCTGGAATGTCTCTGCTCTCTCAAGGCCTTAGTGATAAGATGTGACTTCTGCAGACAAACGGCGAGTGGTTTTTTTTTCCTCCACTTTGATTCTCTCTGTCTCTCTGGGCCTAACTTAAAGCTGTAGAACTTAAGGTCCAGCATAAGCAAGAGGAGGACTGGGGATACAAACAGGTCATATGGCCAACCCAGGACAATGAGTTATAGTAGTGGCTGTTGAAATGTGTGTGAGAAATAAAAAAAGGAAACTCGGTGTCTTCCCATCTAAAGCTTGCAGTAGCATGGATGACATAATTGAGTTGATTTCTTAAAAGGGAGAAGAATAAGTGACAGAAAAAGGAACAACAGAGGTCCAGTATGGCTTATACCCCCACCTCCCATGCCTATGGGATGCCAACCCACAGCAGGTGTATCTGATCTTCTTGGTGGTGAGTACAGTGGCCAATCTGGTCTTGCCCTCTATTTCCTGGTCACTTTCTTTTGCTAATTTCCAAGTAAACCTGCTTTTTATATCCTTTAGTTGTAATTTCCTACCGTTCCTCTGATATCTCACACTCAACAGACACCTGTAATATGGCACTTGGCACTTCTTACAATGAGAGTGTCATTCCCGTTAGCTGCAATAATGATTTTTCCTACAATTTAAACATTTACATTTAAAATTTAAACGTTTGCAAGTTACAGGTTAAGGTCAAAGTATGAGGGCCTTTTGGCCAAAACAGTCCAAATCCTCTTGTTTGAAGTGAAAGTGTCCTTCTCCAAGGAGGGTACTGAAAGTTTTTCAGAGTTTGTCCAGGCAGCACCTGAGACCACTGGTGTAAGTTTTGGCTTTACTTCTCAATTAGATGTGATTTATTATTCCCTTGTCCCCGCTTGAGAATCAGTTTGGTATCACCTGGTTTGGAGATTATGATCCGCTCTTTAGGTTCTTCCACCGGACCTTTGATTCTGCTGGTGTGGATCCATCCTCTTTCTCCGGTTCGGATCGCAGCCTCAGTTGTCAGAAGTACCTGAAAGGGACCTTCCCATTGTGGGGTTAAACACTGCTCTTTCCATGTTTTCACTAGTACCCATTCTCCTGGATGGATATTATGGATTCTGAATTCTAAAGGTGTGGTTTGGGGAATTAACCCTTTTAACCGCAATTCTTCAAGTGTCCTTGCAATTGTGGTGACATATTTTCTAACACTTATTTCCCCCACTTCATAGGTAGCGGTTTCATGTTGAGTGGTCAAAAAGGGTAACCCAAACATCATTTCATAGGGTGACACCCCCAGGTCTGATCTGGGTTGTGTTCGAACCCTTAATAAGGCCAAAGGCAAGCATTTTACCCATGACATCTGGGTTTCAATCATTAATTTTGTTAGAGTTCTTTTTAAGGTGTGGTTCATCCTCTCCACTTGGCCCGAACTCTGGGGGTGCCATGGGGTATGTAATTCCCATCTTATTCCCAAGGCTTGAGTTATTTGCTGTAAGATTTTTGAGGTAAAATGTGTTCCTCTATCTGAGTCTATTTTGTTAACCATTCCATACCTGGGAATGATTTGTTCCAAAAGGGTTTTACACGCCACATTAGCTGTAGCTCTGGCGGTAGGAGCAGCTTCTACCCAGTGAGTCAAATGGTCTATTATTACCAATAAAAATTTCCACCTCTGTACTTGGGAAAGCTCAGTAAAATCCACTTGGATACTTTGAAACAGTCGCCGAGCCAACTCGCGGCCTCCTAATGGTGTTTTTCTCATTATCTTTCTATTTACTTTTTGACAAGTTATGCATTTCTCGGTCACTTGCTTTGCTACCCCAAAAATCCCAATACACCCATAATTCCTTAAAAAGTGATCACACAAGGCTTGAGTACCCCAATGAGTTCTCTGATGCATATTCTCTAATATTTTCCTAGTAAGAGGTTTATTAAGTAGCTGCCTTCCATCATGAAGTTTCCATTTCCCAGATTGATCTTGCTCCCCTCCTATTTTACTTATTTCTTTCTCTTCTGCTTCACTAAATTTTGGGATTTCCAGTTCTTCTTGGTCTGGGGACAAGATTGACATAACTCTTTTGGTCCCATTTTCAGCTGCATCCTTAGCCTCTTGGTCTGCCAAATTATTCCCTCTTATTTCTGGGGTCATCCCACTTTGGTGCCCTTTACCATGTACTACAGCTATCTCTTCAGGTAATTTTAATGCCTCTAAGACCTCTAAAATAAGTCCCTCATGTATTAGTCCCTTTCCCTTTGAATTTAATAATCCCCTTTCTTCCCAAATTTTCCCAAAGGTATGTACTACTCCAAAGGCATATCTTGAATCAGTATATATAGTCCCTTTCTTTTGTGCTAAATATTCCAATGCCCTTTTTAGAGCATATAACTCACAAGATTGAGCCGACCAGTTTGAAGGTAATTTCTCTTTTTCTATAGTTTGCATATTTTCCCCATCAACTAAGGCATATCCTGACATCCTCTTTCCTTCCAAATACCTAGATGAGCCATCTACATAAATTTTCTCTCCTTCTGGGAGGGCCAGTTCTGCTAAATCCTCTCGAGTTTTAGTTTGGTATTGTATAACCTCTAAACAGTTATGTGTTACGTCACTTTTTGGTTCCCCTTATAGGAATTGAGCTGGATTCACACTTTTGTTCACTTCGAGCATCAGGTCATCACTGTCTATCAAAATTGCTTCATATTTTAATATTCTAGAGTCTGTTAACAGTTTTTCAGCTTTTTGGTTTAACACAGCTCTTACTGTATGGGGTGTATATACAATCAGTTTACTTCCAAAAGTGAGTTTATGGCTCTCTTCTACCAAGATAGCAGTAGCTGCTACAGCTTGAATACATACTGGCCAGCCATGACTCACTGGATCTAGCAGTTTTGATAAATAAGTTACTGGCTTTTTCATACCTCCTCATTCCTGCACTAAAACTCCATGAGCTATCCCACTTTCCACATTTACATACAGATGAAAGGGTTTTTCTAGTGAAGGTAAGCTCAAGGCTGGTACAGAAGCTAGTTTCAACTTCAATTCCTCTAATTTATTATCATCTTCCTTGGTCCATCTTATATCCTCTCCTTCAGTCAATTTTTCATATAAGAATTTTGCTGCCTGGGTGTATCCCTCAATCCATAATCTGCAATATCCCAGTAGTCCAAGCAGTCTCCTAACTTCCCTTTTTGAAGAAGGTGCAGGCAGAGATAAAATCCCTGACACCCTCGCAGAATTCAACCTTCGCATTCCTTTACTTATCAAGTGTCCAAGATATTTCACCTCTGATTCCACAAATTGTAATTTCTTTTTAGACACCCTTAATCCTTTTTCCCCAAGAAAATTCAAAAGTTTTATAGTTGCTTCTCTAACTTCTACTTCAACAGTTCCTGACAGTAAAAGGTCATCAACATATTGGATCAGTTGTATTCCAGGAGGAGTGGGGAAAGTTTGTAATATTTCTTCTAAAGCTTGCCCAAACAGATTTGGAGATTCAGAAAAAGCCTGGGGTAACTTGGTCCATCTAAATTGTTGCTTCCTCCCAGTATGTGGATCTTCCCATTCAAAGGCAAAAATATTCCGGCTTTCCTCTGTTAATGGACCAGCCCAAAAAGCATCTTTAAGATCCACTACACTAAACCACTGATGCTGAGGTGGGACTTTACTTAACAGAGTGTAGGGATTGGGTACCACTGGGTGACGGGTACGAGTTCTTTTGTTCACTTCTCTCAAATCTTGTACTAATCTGTAATTCCCATCAGGCTTTTTTACTGGTAGGATAGGGGTATTATGGGGAGACATACAGGGTTCTAATGTTCCATCCTTTATTAATCCTTCTATTATTGGCTTTAAGCCTTTTCTTCCTTCTAAAGATATTGGGTACTGACGTATACGGATGGGACATTCTTCTTTATCAATTGTGACTCTTATAGGGTCAATATTCAAACCTCCTCTATTCCCTTCTCCAGCCCAAATCTTTTTATTTATTTTCTCCTCATCTTCTTGGCTAAGTTTTAACATTTTAGCCGTCATTTTCCCCTCTTCAGGTATAACCCCTATTCCCAACTGCATTTGTAAATCTCTCCCCAGTAAGTTGCAACCTGCTCCTGGAACTAATAAGACATCTCCCATCCCTATTCTGGTTTCCCCTTCAATCACTACATTTTTAATAACAGGAACTTTAAACCCTTCACCTTTTGCCCCTGTCACTTTCACAGTGTTATTACTGATATTACAACCCTTTGGAATATTTACAATACGCGTTCTCTCTGCTCTAGTATCCACAATAAATTCTAATACTTCTTCTTGGGGACCTACTTTTAAGGTTATCATGGGCTCTAGGTGGTACTTATCCCCCAGGAGACAGAGCCCATGACCCCCCTATTCTTCTTCGGGGTGTATCTACTTGAATATCTCCAGGTTCTTTTTTAGATGTGGACACTCTCTTTTATAGTGTCCCTTTCCTCCACAGTAGAAGCAGACATTTTTTGTTTGCTCCTGAGGTTTTAATTGTGCAGAGGTTTTGTTTTTCCCCCGCCTTTGTCCTTAAAACTTGAATATTTGGAGGTGGTATCTGGAGGCTTCAAATTCTGCTGGAAATTGCTTTCTCTCATCGTGGCTATCATGATTTTTGCATCCACTTTAGCTTTTTCCTCATCCCTCCTTACATAGACCTTTTGAGCCTCTTTTAGTAATTCATTTAATGATTTACCATGCCAGTCCTCAATCCTTTCCAGCTTTCTTTTAATGTCTGGCCAGGCATGAGTGACAAAGTTAACTTTCAATAAGGTTTGCCCTGCTAAAGTTTCTGGGTCTATTCCAGAGTATTGCTTCATGTTCTTCCTAAGCCTTTCCAGCCATTCAGTGGGAGTTTCTTCTTTTCCTTGTCTTCCCTCAAAAGCTTTGCTGACATTTTGCCCTCTGGGTGCTGCTTCTTTAATCCACCTGATTATCAGATTACAATAATCATTCATATGTCCTCTCCCTATTTCCTCATTATTATTCCAGTTTGGGGGCGCCAATGGCATTTTCTGGTCCTCAGCCGGACCTTGTAAATTTTCTCTTTCCCAAATTCTCATTCCAGCAGCTCTAATCATATGCCTTTCTTCTTGAGAGAATATTATATTCATTATGGATTGCATTTCCTCCCAGGTGAAAATATTAGGGCCCAAAAATTGGTCTAATTGTTCGACTGTTCCTAGGGGATCTTCCAATAACCCTTTAATTTCTTTTTTAAAAGCCCTTACTTCTGAAGAAGTTAGGGGAGAGTTCACAAAGCCAGTCCCTCCTTGCGTCCCCCCCATGGGGACTTCTCGCAAAGGAAATAATCTGGCCCCTTGTTCCCAGGTTTTCTGTTCCTCCTCCTTTATAACCTGATTCCTTTTTTTCGGGGTATTGGCAGGAGAGATGTTAGCAAGTTGCCTTTGGTTTTTAATGGAATTTCTGGTATTCTGGTTCAGCACAGAATTCAGAACTACGGGAGTGTGGGCAGAAGTGGGCTGGGAGGCCGGGACCATAGAGTTACCACCGCAAGTGGGCTGGGAGGCCGGGACCATCCCCACAGAGTCCTCCAGCAATGCCGTGGGAAGAGTCGAGGCAGCCGGGATAGCAACGTAGGCAGGAGCTTCCGATATGGGTGGGGGGTTTGGGGTTCCTGAAAAGTGGGTCCCCGGTACGGCAGGGGATGGGGCTGACGGACCCAGTGCGGGAGGAAAAGAAATTCCAGCCCCCTGCCCGAGTGGAAATGGGTTAGGGGGTCCCGGCGGGAAGGGCCGGGGCTCTAATATCCCCTGCCCGGGAACAAAAGGGTTACGGGGTCCCGGAGGTAAAGGAGGAGGCTCTAATATCCCCTGCCCGGGAAGGAAAGGGCCTGGGAGATTTTCTAGGGGGTCCGAATGTATCTTTTTCTGTTCTTTGGCTGGTTCTGCCTCTGGGGCTTTTGATATTTTAAGAATTTTTGCCTCCAGAGTTTCTGTGCCTCCTGTCCAGCAGGTGGCATTATTCTTTTCTTATGGATCTGGTGGCTCTTTGGAATTTACAAAAAAATATTTAAGGCCTGGTAAATCCAAGCCTCAGAAGATCCATATCTCGGCCAATTGATATGATCATATCTTATTTCCCTTTTTGTCCATTCTATCATACAATACTGAATCATTTTTATTTTATCATTCCCTTTTGTACTAGGGTCTGTATCCCAGTTAGCTAATTTAATTCCCAGGGGGTTGTCTTGGGGTATTTCTGGGAGTACTTTCTGTGTTCCTTGTCTGAAACCCTTCTTGCTGCTTTTCTGTCCCATTTTCCCAGGATTTTATCTGTTTGTTCCTGGCTTCCCCCCCCCCCATGTTTTTCCACTCTTATGATAGCAATAAAAACCTATCACAGAAAATTCTCCTACTGTCCTTTTCTTTTCTAATATAATTCTCCCCTCCTCCAGACAATAAAATACCTTAAATCAACAATCTATATTGCGTATTTTTCATTCATTCACACTCACTCATTTTTATTAATACGTCTCTCTCATTCTCATTCTCAACAAAGCAACACATGAAGGTACCTTTTCAAATCACAAGTTATCATTCCTTCACCGGTATAGTTTTTTTAAAATTGGCCAACCCCAGATGCTCTTAGGTATAGAGTCTTCAGAGTATTCCCTCAGCCTTTTTATTTCTACACGTCCCGTCTCCTAGGATATTTTCCTTATCCTCTGTCAATCCTACACATCCCGTCTTGAGGAATTTTTTACCCTCTGCTGATTTCTACCCCTTCAACCTGGCAATGTTTGGGGACCTTCTGTCCCCTGTTTCCTAGTGGTTTATGCTAGGAAACCCCTGAAAAAATCCCTTTTACTAGGGATTTTTCCCTTCCCTGGAACCCAGTCCCAGCGTTCCCCGGGCGATCTTTAACTCTTTCACTTCGTTTCCTCGCTGACCGCGCTCCTCGTGGAGAGACGGAACTGCAGCACTCGGAAACCACCGCAATCGCTCCGCAAGTCTGGGATATCCAGCTCGCGTCTCACACACACACCATTCAATCCCCCGTATTTGCCCAGCCAGACTTACCAATCTGCTGGCTCAGGCTCCATGCACGAAGATTTGTGGGGCTCGTTACCGCGGTTTTTCCTTCAGGGAATTCTTTTGCTTTCTCTGTCCCCTCTTGTTCACGGGTCTCGACCTGCAGCAACCGGTCCTCAGAAGAAACGAGTGGGGTCCGCCTGAGTTCAGGCGGCGGCGCCTCCCCAGCTCCGGGTCTCCCAGGGTTTCGGCAGCGAGGTGTTGATCCCGGACGAGCCCCCAGCTGTTAAAAACGAGGTCCTTTTCTGTTAAAGTTAAAAAGTTTTTAATAAAAAATCAACAAGAAAAGACAAAGACAAGGCAAAGGAATTACAGCGTCCCAGGACGCCGGGTGCACTTGGCACAGAGCCAGAACACACCTTTCTTAGAGAGAGACTTTCTTTATATACTTTTTTTTACTGTTACAGCTTGTTGTATAATTCTAATGAAGTTCTTTTGAAGAATTCAGTTAATCTGTCCATCTGTATAGTCGTTTGCCAATTCCCAGCAGAGGAGGGTCTCTTATCCGGGAATATCTTGATAGGAGTAAATCGCCTTGCTTGAGGGGTGGTTTGTGAGTGATATTTAACATAGCAATGTTAGATATTTCTCAACTATTAAACAAAATGAGAATGGCTACATTTCTACACAAACACTGCTTCTACAAGGATCAATATTATACACGTAGCATTCATTATTTGCGAAAAACCAACACTATAATATGCATTCATAATACTCTGAATGTACTTGAATTTCTAATAAAGACAAACAGCCTGGAAAAGTCTTGAAAAGCTTTTTTTTAAGGATATGTACTATAAAGCAGGTACTAGCCTTGCTTCGGTCGAAAGTACCTTTAAAAGGTGGGTTTGAGAGAAAACCTGAAAGTAGCGGATTTGTTCACTCATATTTATAGCAATTTTTGACCCCTTTTGTCCCTTCCAGACTGCAGCTGGCAAGTTAAAGCAAATGATCAGCGCTTCTATGACCAGCCGGCCTTCAAGAGAACAATCTTCCTGTGCTTCAAGAAAAGCAAATATGCAGTAAATTGTCTTATCCCAATGAGGTGCTAATTGTCGGGTGAATATTTCCTTAATCCCGGTAAGATCTTTGGAATGGCTGATGCGTAGTGTAAAAGCCACCGTTCAAAATTCCGCAGTGTTTCCAGCAGAGGGGGGAAAGAATAGCTAGAATGGAATTTGGTTTTGGAATGAAAAATCAAGGTATCAAGAGACATGTTTAAGATGAGATGGAGAATTAGGAGCTTAGAAATATGCACTGTACATTTGTGTTGGAAGGAGAAGTTTTGCTGTGTGACTGATGTTTGGGTTTCTGTGGCCGATGGAGTGGGCCGGTCAGCTGACCACAGGGACGGCCGGCTGCTCGGCAGCTTGTTCTGAGAGTTTCCTTTTCGTTAAGTCAACTTCAGCTAGGGACTTCTTTTCCCCTCGCCGCGAGCCGGGCTTCCCTGGGATGGTGGCCGCTGTCCTAAAAACCAGAGAGCTGCTGAGAGAGAGAGTGTTCCTTTGCCCGGAGCCCAAATCAGACACAAGACACAAGGGTCCGCTCTGCTTGGGCTCAGGGGCAAAAGACCCGGAATAGCCCAACATTCAGACTTTTATTCTGAGGGTTACAACTTATCTCATAACGGTACAAGGGAGGACACGGAGAAGGGTCGAATGTCAGGATGCAGTCAGGAAGGAGGAAGGGAGGAAAGAGTGAGACACAAGATACTATTGTTAACTGAGGGGCAGGCGGGGGGAGTTCGACTCCCTTTCCAAGGCCAAACTTAACTCTACCTTCAGAGGGGCCTCACTTTCTAGGCCCCACGAAATTCTTCAGGGGATATGTCATTCTCTGAGCTTGAACCACCGCTACACATTCTTTGCTCTGGTTTCAGGCTTGTCACGGGATGGACAATGAGGTCAATAACAGGACATGTGATGTCATCAAGGATGGAAGGTTTGTATGTTCCCCTCTGAGCTCTGTAAGCGATGATCGTGTTGCTAAGCTTTGTCAGATATGAAGCTGTAGGTGATAGGAAAGGTCCAGCTCTACTGCGTGTCTGAAAACCAAATTGAAGCTGGAAGAGAATTGCCTAAAGGATTAATTTAAAGTTAATTCTCTGGGACTAAATCTGTGCTAAGAGCAACTTCTTTGGCGAGAAGGACAGGAATTCATAACTAGGTGAAGTGGGAAGAGAAGTGGTAGGTTGACTTCTGAGCTGTAGCCCCTTAACTAAATTGCAGTTTCTGAAAAGCAAACCCACAGCGCACGAAGAGGTCTCATTTTTTTCTCCTAAGGAAAGTTCAGTACTGCAAGATTTATAAAATGCATCATGTTCTAGATTAAAGAGTAATAATTATTAAACTATCTTGATATTAGGTTCAAAACCACAAAATGGAAAGATATTAAAGTTGGTGATGTCATTCGTCTGAAGAAAAATACTTTTGTTCCTGTAAGTGCTTCAGATACATTTATTTTATATTTCTAGCGAGTTCTGTAGGAGTCTTGACCTGGCTTTATTTAATGTCTATTTATTTGTTTTCTAGGCTGATATTTTGCTGCTGTCCAGCTCAGAACCAAACAGTCTGTGCTACGTGGAGACAGCTGAACTGGATGGGTAAGGTTCTGCTTAAGGATATCTTGGAGTTAATTTGGGCTGAGTAGGAAAAGAGCAAGGATTGTATACATCAGAGCCTGCTTGTTAAGTCACACCTGGGGAACTGGATCCAGCTGCTGATTCTCACAATTCAAGAATCATTAAAAATTGTCCACTGGAGTGCTACAGACACATCAAAAGTGTCAGAGAATGTGACATAGGAAGAAAGGGGGAAGGACACGGATTTATTTTTTAATTTGGTATAGGTTGTCCAGAGAAGTAGTGGTACCTTAATTTAACTGTGTTTAAACTTCTCTCCTGTATCCATGGTTTTAATAAAATCACCTTTTTATCCTTTCTTCTTAGTGAGACTAACTTAAAATTCAAAGTGGCCCTAGAGGTGACACACAGACAGCTTCAGGAAGAAAGTGCCCTGGCAGACTGTCCTGGTTTAGGGCAAATATTTAGGAGGAAACCTCTGGGGGGGTCTCCTCTAGGAAGAGTCGATTCCAATCACCCCTCCCCCTACAGGTCCGGGAAGAATTTCCTTAGAGAAAAGTGGAAAAAACTATTTATTTAACAAATAGAATATTCAAAAGTATAGGAAAATTTTGGATAATATGAAAACAATGAAACCTCTCTTTCCTCTGAAGAGATGGTAGATTCAGAGTCCGTCTGAGTCCGGTTCAGTTCTCCAGTGAGGGGGCCGATTGCCGGGCCCGGCTGTAGAAGTCGGCATGGGGGGGGCCCCCCGGGGATTTCCCTGGTGTCCTGGGCCCATGCGATGCCAACCAGTCCCAGGAAGAAGGAAAAAAAAAAAGGAAAAAATACCCAGCAAAAGAAACAAAGTCTCTCCCTGCAAAAAGCCGGGAAAAATCCAAGGAAACCCTCTGCTGTGAGCTCTTCCAGCACCCACACCAGAGAGAGTAAAAACAAAAAAGAAAAAAGAAAAGAGATAACGCTGTCTGCTGGAATGTAGCCTTGCTTCGTAGGAGTAAAGGTATCCTGCAGACAAACGGCAAGTGTTTTTTTTTCCTCCACCTTCACTCTCTGTCTTTCTGGGACCAACTTACAGCTGCAGAACTTAATGTCCAGCATAAGCAAGAGGACGATTGGGGATACAAACAGGTCATATGGCCAACCCAGGACACAGACTTTGATGGTTGGTATAGTTCTACACCTAAGGCTATTAAAACATAGCTCAAATAGTTTGCAAGTCAATAAAAGTAAAGTAAAGCTACTTTGGTGGTGTTTACAAATCAACGTATTTGGATTGAACTTGTAGATTACACCCATTCTCCTCCAAATTTTCTAGGTCTGGTTGAATGTGAAGAACCCAATAACCGACTGGATAAGTTTATAGGAACATTATCCTGGAGAAATTCAATTTATTCCCTGGATGCTGATAAGATTTTGTTGCGTGGCTGTAAAATCAGGAATACAGACTTCTGCCATGGAATGGTCATATTTGCAGGTGAGTAATATTTCCCCACTAAAAGCACACCTGTAGAGAGAAAAAGAATCTTCATCCTATAGACACCAACTGTATTTCATGTCCCACTTTGGTAAAACTGTGATACCAACAAGTGTTTACTTATCCTATCTTCCTGATTTTTAAAATTTTTCATTCTTTATTTTTAGGTGCTGACACAAAAATAATGAAAGATAGTGGAAAGACAAGATTTAAAAGGACAAAAATTGACTCCCTTATGAAATAAATGGTTTATACTGTAAGCCTTTTTGTTTAAAGATCAGATTTTAAGTGAATAGTGAATGCAAAGTTAGGCAGCTTCTTCCTGTGTGTGTATGTAATAAATATGTTTTGACTTGTTCTGGCCTGCTGAGCTGGGATGGAGTAGGATGAAATCTGAAAGGTGCCTGTGTGGGAAAGGTTTGCAGCATTTCTCCTCACAAATACCTGTCACGTTCCATTTGGAACACGGGGATTTGGCATTTAAGTCGAGCAAATGTTTCTGAAGTGTGAGAGGCCTCTGTGTGCCCTGTAGATCATTGTGGTCCTTATCCTGCTGCCGGCTGGGCTGGCCATCGGACACACCTACTGGGAGCAGCAGATTGGCAACTCCTCCTGGTACCTCTACGACGCGCAGGACTCAAGCCCTGCCTACCGGGGCTTCCTCAACTTCTGGGGGTACATCATTGTGCTCAACACCATGGTGCCCATTTCCCTCTACGTGAGGTAGGGCAATACAGAGGAGGTGTCATTATGTGGGGACGTGAGCTGCAGCTGGGAGCGAGAACATTCCTTCTCTTTCATTTAGTGTGGAAGTGATTCGCGTTGGTCAAAGCTATTTCATCAACTGGGACCTGCAGATGTACTACCCCAAGAAGGACACGGCTGCCAAGGCCAGGACCACCACGCTGAACGAGCAGCTGGGGCAAATCCAGTACATCTTCTCTGACAAGACTGGAACCCTTACACAGAACATCATGACCTCTAAAAAGTGTTGCATAAATGGGCAAAGATACGGTAAGTCTGTGCGAAGCCTATGCAAAGGAGGAGGAGGAAGAGGAATTTTAATGCCCGTCGGAGATCAGGTGCCTCTAAGTTCTCTTAGTTTTAGCTGAACTTCCAAAATTTAGACCTGGCACTGGGTAAAGCATAGGGTTTACCCTATGGAGTGTTCCCACTTATAAAGTGGAAATTAAGAAACTTTAGTGGGGACTTCTGTCCTGGGTTAGCCATATGGCCTGTTTGTATCCCCAATCGTCCCCT
>JAHLSL010013030.1:359115-391274 GCA_025920805.1 Petroica traversi
AGAAACAATGGCAGAGCTGGCTGAAGGGAATCCTCCTTCTGGATAGAACAATACCCTCTGCCCAGGCAGGTCCAAAAGTTAGAACAAACCCTGCCTGCCTGGTAGAGATTCCCAAAAGTAGATTTTTAAGGTTTAAAATATAACCCCGTACGGTAATGTGATGATTCTTATAGGTTGCATGTAAATGTTGTAGAGTTTGTAGCTTGTTTCAGATTGGTTAAAGAGAATTAGAATATTCAACAGAGAAGATGATTTATTGTATTGTAAATGGCAAATCGCTCTCTTTTTGCTCTCTCTTTTTGCCTCTTTCTCTCTCTCTCTCTGGCCTGCTCTGAGCTGTGTCTTGCAGCCCAGCAGCCTCTCACACCCACGCTGTTTCACAATAAATTCCCATGCTCTAAACCCATCTTTAGAGATCTCTCACTTCTATTTTACCCTCATAACCAAATCCCACAGAGTTAAATCCTACAGCCTGATGCAGTGAAGGAGCAGTGGAAGGAGGTTCATTTCATTACTGTTTGAAGTTCTGGTTCCTTTTTCCTGGGTTTCATTCAGCAGCTTTCTAATGCACACTCCAGCAGAAAGGGAATGGAAGCTGAGGTCCCAAAATATTGGGGCAGGCCTGGGCTCTGCTCAGTGCCCTCTTGTAAGACTGACTTTAGCAAGAGGGCAAAGCTCCCTGTGCAACCTAAACCGTGGGGAAGTGAGAGATCCTGGTCTGTGGGCTCCCTTGGGCAGGGGAAACAATTCCTAGGGAAATTGGGTGAGAGTTGTAGTCAGCAGCTATTCTGTAAATGCTGTTACCACCATCTGTGCTGTTGTGCTGTGTGGGATGTTATCCTTACAAGTGTGCCAGACCTGCACCTGGATAGAAAATGCATTGTGGAAAAACCCAACCCAAACACAACTGGCCCTGCAGTGAATTTAAGTGTAGAAAGGCTTCTTGCCTCAGTCGCTGCTGCAGGAGATGAGATGTGTCCCCACAGTAATGAAGACAAAGACTTATGTGAGCAGCTCGTCTGTTTTCCAGGGAAGCTGCTGCTTGGTTTGGTTGGAATCCACAGCTGAGACCCTGTTTTATAACCTCCCTTAGAGCCTGCAGCTGCGAGACAGCTTTCTTAGTGTGTTTCCAGCTAAAGTCAGTATTACAGTGGTTACTTTTTTAAAAAGTGAAGATCATGTAGATACTTGTGTCTGGCCGTTCCTGTTCGTAGCCCAAGTGTTTACATAAGCAGGAGGAGCCTCTGAATAGGAGCTGCCTTTGCAAAAGGTAAATGCGGAAGGATAAGCTGGTTGTTTTGTCATCATAACAAAAATAAAAGCAGTAGGTCACTAGGATTTGAAATATCTCTTGCTTCCTTAGGAAACCTAAGACAGGAATCTTAATGTTGAACATGGGAGGTCCGGAGCGGCTGGATGACGTCCACGATTTCTTACTGCGTCTCTTCCTGGACAGAGATCTAATGACCCTTCCGGCTCAAAAGTGAGGAGCACTGGGATATCCTGTGGTACAGGCAGTGTTGGGTGTTGCTGTCTGAGCAGTAGGCTCTGATATTTACCTTCTGTAGAGAGCAACATTCCCTATGACTGCTTCATCTTGGAAGCAGTCAGTGCAAGAGACATTGCTAGAACCCTCTGGAGGCAGATGTGCAACCATGGTTCTCTTCTGATTGCAGACTGAGGTGTGGGATGGGTGGTGGAATAGAACATCAAACCGACCATGCTGCTTTGCTGTAATGTATGGAGATTGCCAGGGAAAACCTGCTGAGCAGAGCTCTGGGGAAGGGGGGTGCTTTGGATTGTGCTGTTAACTACATGTCCCTCTCGAATGCTGCAGTAAATTAGCACCGCTCATTGCCAAGCGCCGCACCCCGAAAATCCAGGAGCAGTACAGCAGGATCGGCGGGGGCTCCCCCATCAAGAAGTGGACAGCGGTGCAGGGAGAGGGCATGGTGAAGCTGCTGGACAGCATGTCTCCTCACACTGGTACTGCTCTGCTCAGCCTCCTGTGGGCTGCCTCTGCTCTCTTGGGACCGTTTGCTTGCAAAGCAACTGTGGCTTCTTGGTTTTCATTGCGGGGTGGTGTGGATCTCAGCCCTGCTGGGAAGTCATGGCAAATGTGGTGCAGAAGGGATTCCATTCATTGTAAGGTTGTCGTCGAAGGCTGGGCTCAGGGAGTCACCCCTCTCTCTCCTGTCATCATGGGAAGATGACTGATAGACTAAGTGTGTTATTTTCAGGTGTCCAAAGGCAGGTGCCAGGAGTCTCCCTTGGTGTGTGGCACTGCAAGGCACCTTTCCCCATAAGCCCTGCTTGAGCCTGAGGAAGCCTGCACTGAAGACAAGTGGTTGAGGCTTAGATGGGAAGAAAGGGGAATGTATTTCATGTGAACAGCTAAGGCAGGTGTGGGAGGAGGGGTTCAGAATGGTGTTCTCAGCAGCTGTTTCAGGGCTGAAAGCAGGACAGTTGGAGAAAAGACAAGGCTTGTAGATGAGCACTGCAGGGCATGGCAGAGCGATAGCAGCGAGCCCCACCCTGGGACGCAGCAGGAGATAAGGCTGGACAGTTTGGCTGGGGTGGAAGGAGATGCTCCCTTTGTCAGTCCTTCACGATGACAAAACTTCAGACATGAATACAGCCTCCCTCCCCTCTCTCTGGATCACAGAATCCCTCTGAAGCTCACTCCCTCCCAGCAAGGGATGCTGACTGGTGTGGGATGGCCTGTGCCACTCTGCCTGGTGGCAGGAGCGTGATGGGAAATGGGTGCAGATGCTTCTGAATGTCCTTTCACTGTTTTGTAGCTCTTTGTGGCACCTACCTCAGGCTTGGCTAGAGGAAAAGGACTGCTGAAAAGGTCTGGAAGGTGAAAAGCAATGTTCTTGGAAGGCTATAACCAAATTTATTTCATCCCTTCAGATGTATTGTCACTGGTGCCTTCATTCAGGTGATGTTCAATCCTTTCTCCACAGATGTGACTCCATAGCTGAATTTGCACTGTGGTCCCTGCAGGTACAGTCAGAGCCTGAATCCTGCTGTGTCACCAAGGCAGGAATGTCTTGGAGCAGGAGCCCCTGAAGGGTCAGGCTTGCAGCAGGTTCTGCAGATAAAGCTTGGAAGGTTTATCTTGTTTTCCCAGTGTCCCACTCCCACTTGCTTCTGTTTGGTGACCACTCTCTGTGCAGTCACACCCTTCTCTGGGCACCTCTCCCACCTGATAAGTCTTTTGGAGACTTCTTTTTTGCTTGACAGCAGCTGCAGTTTAACAATAGAATGTGCTGAGTGCTGCCAGCCATTTCCATCAGCATCTCAAGTGACCCCGCAGAGCACTGTGTTCCTTCAGAAAAGCTTGGAACAGTTGGATGTGCTTCCAGACAGCATTTGGGAATATGGTGTGTTCACAGGTAGCACTTTGGGAGTGCTGAGCCCTCTTAATGAGTAACTGGCAGGAGGTGTACCATGTGAAATGTGGCAAAAAATAATTTTAGGGTCATTTTGCTTTGATCTGGTCTGGGCAACTGCTGAAACCTCAGTGTGTCTCTGCTCTCATCCTAAATCCAGACACAGCACTGTAACAGCTACTAGGAGGGGAACTGACTCTGTCCAAGCCCAAATCAGGACAGTATGCCACTTTTATTTAAACTGTCTGTGTACAGACACCAACATCTCTTTTGCTGCCCATGGTCCTGAACAAAACCTGACACTGCAAGGGTATTGCTTCCAGGTTGGCCATGTTTCTTGCCAGAATGTCCTTTCCCAGGTTGAACCCCTACAGTCCCTGCTGTGGTTAGTCAGACTTCTGTCTTTTATGCCATTCAAAGATGTTAATGAGGTTACTGGCCTAAGGGCTCCCGAAGTTGGGTCATTATTTGCTGCTGCTCCCAGCTGGAAGCTCTCCTGCCTCCTGCAGAGAACTGGGGCTGACTAAACCTGTTTTCTGAATCCTGAATAAATGTATGGAGTGGAGCCCAAGCACGGGACATCTGCTTCCTTCAGAAACCTGCTAAATGTTATTTCAGAGCCACTGATCCGGAAAGCCTGAAAAAGAAACTTTGCTTTTTTTTCTCCTAAGAACCTCTATCCTCCACTTAAAAAAACAAAACAGCAAACCTCCCCTGCCTGCCTCCCGCCCCCTAGCCAAGCCATGGTCCCAAAGCTGTCACCCAAAAGATTAGAGACAGAAAATGGAGAAACCTGAGATGTCCTCAGGGAAAATCATATTGCCTCCAAAATTAGGTGTTAAAGCCATGAAGCTTTTTATAAAACCCCTCCAAAATCAGAATGGGAGAGCATGTGTCCCTGATTCACTGCTCTGCTGCCCCAGATAATAGTGCTGGTCCTTGAGGTTTGGGTGCCAATGGAGCAGGCTTGCTGGGCAGGGAAGGCAGCTGGGAGGGCATCGGGGTGTTCATTTAGCTTCTCATAGTGACACTTTTTTACCAGTACATCCTTAAAATCAGGACTTGCCCGGTGGGACACCAGGGCTCCGTCCAAATGCAGGAGAAGCAAGCAAGTGATATTCCTGCAGAAGCAAACCAAAATATAAATCACTTTTAAATTCTAATCCCTACCAAGTGAGGTACCAGAAAATTTCTTGGCCAAAGAAAAGGCTTATATGACAGTGCTTTAGAAAAGTAGCCTTAAAATTATCAACTAGTTTATTTCAGCAGTTTCAGCCTGCCTGTTCTTGTCAATTTTACATGTTCACGATGTGTTAGTGTGGGTTTTCACCTTTTCCTGCTGTTTCTCTCCCGATGCTGGGGCTGGCAGCACCTCACAAGTACTACATCGGCTTCCGATATGTGCATCCCCTGACAGAGGAGGCCATCGAGGAGATGGAGAGGGATGGCATCGAGAGGGCCATTGCCTTCACCCAGTACCCCCAGTACAGCTGCTCCACCACAGGTGAGCGCCTGAGCAGAGCAGACAGGCTGTAGGCTGTGAACGTGGATAAATCATTTGAGCTCTGATCGGACTGGTGCACTGTATGATCTGGGAGATAATCATTCCCAGTGGAGACTCTCAGCTCTGATTTACGGTTGCATTTTAATTATGTAGCACTTTAAAATATGATAATAGCTCGCTGCCAAGCTGTTTGAATCTGACAGGTTGCTGGTGACCTGGCTGAGCTTGTGTTGTTAATTCTCTGTTTCAGGAAGCAGTTTAAATGCCATTTATCGTTACTACAATGAGAAAGGGGAGAAGCCAAAGATGAAGTGGAGCATAATTGACCGATGGCCCACACATCCCCTTCTCATTCAGGTGTGGATCTGAAGCCTTTAAGGTTTATATATTTTCCTTTAAAATATAGAAAAAAAATATTGAGAGAGGATAACAGGAAGGCTTCAGTCTGAGGGTGGATTTTAGTTGTGTGATGAAATGAGTCTTGTCTACCATGTCTGAAATTACAGGAGAAGGAGGGTTATTTCATGCCATATGCTTTGGCAAGATAATATGTGAAAGTGACCATTGTGCACATCCACTAATGGTGGTGGCTCTACAGGCCATTAGTCCAAATTCCTGCTCAGAGCAGGTCTGTGATCAGCACACAGAGAGATCATGTTGGTTTGTCAGATTCCCCTCTGGCAGCAAAGACTAATTCCTGGCTGTGGCAAGAGCAATGAAGGGAAGCTGCCTTGCTGCTTTCTATCCAGAGAAAATGGCTCTTTAGTCTTTATCAGGGAGCTTCTCCTTCCATGTGGGTATTTTTAGTTTCTGTGGTGCTGAGCAGATGAAAAAAGCGCTGAAGGCAGGTGAGGTAGAACTGCCTGTGCTGGGCGACATTCCCTGGAAACGCTGCCTGAGTGTTGTGCACACTGAAGGGAATTTGGGAGTTCTTAAGGCAACGTGGGAGCTGCCTGTCTGGATCACTGAGAGCAGGAATGCCTCCCAGTATTCCTGACTCAGGTCTTGTTTTTGTTTCCCGGGGCAGTGCTTTGCTGATCACATCCAGAAGGAACTGAACCTGTTCCCACCAGACAAAAGGAAAGATGTGGTCATCCTCTTCTCCGCCCACTCGCTGCCCATGTCTGTGAGTTACCTCAGGGAAGGGTGTGGGGACACAGCCGTGGGAGTGCCAGGCAGATCTGGTCCTTCCCCAGAGAGTTCACAGGTGCCAAAGGTGCGGTGTGCTTGTGCTGCAGGTGGTGAACCGTGGTGATCCATACCCTCAGGAAGTGGGAGCTACTGTCCATAGAGTCATGGAGAAGCTCAACTACTCCAACCCTTACAGGCTTGTGTGGCAGTCCAAGGTATGTGCTCAGAGAAGCTGACCCTGGGCAGGATCTTACTGGACTGAAAAAGATGCACCTTTATTTACATTTTCAGTTTTTTTACTCAGTCTTGTTCAGGCCAGTCCAGGTTCTGTTCCTTTGAGATGTAATGGTGGGAAGTGTGACTTCATTAAACATTTAATGGAGAAAGTGAGAAGTACAACCAAAAGCAGGGAAATATAACTGTTTCTATCCCATCCATAATCTGGTCTGTGTTGTTCTGCCTAAGGAAATGAGGGTGTTCTTTGTAAGAATGATTTAATGAGTGTTTTTCCTTTATTTCCCCTTTTTTGTTCCAGGTTGGACCAATGCCTTGGCTTGGTCCCCAGACAGATGAGACCATTAAAGGGCTGTGTCAGCAAGGAAAGAAGAACATGTTGCTGGTCCCAATAGCATTTACAAGTGACCACATTGAGACACTGTATGAACTGGATATCGAGTATGCCCAGGTTTTAGCCAATGAGGTGAATGCTCTGTGGGTTTGGTCCCTGTTTGAGTGGTGCTGCTCTGAAATGATTTCCCCTGGCTTGCAATTTGCTTTGTAGTTGCTTCTTGCAATATTATTTGGGATGAGTTTTACTTTCCTGTACATCAAAAATTAACCTGAATCAGCTTAACCACAAAACAGTGGGAGTTTGTCTTTCTAGATTTAACCCTTTAAACCATTACAAGTACTGCTGAAAAAGAATGATTGATTCTTGGCAGCAAAATGTAGTGTTGTCCCATAGTAATTTTTGCTGTACTAAAACCCATGATACTGAATTTAATCCTGTCATTTTGGGGCAACTTCTGAAAGAAGTGGGAAGATTTAGCAGACTACCCAGTGAAGGATCAGATTAACAGATTTAACTTTTTCCTCCTTATTTTTGATCCAGTGTGGAGTTGAAAACATCAGAAGAGCAGAGTCTCTCAATGGAAATCCACTGTTCTCCAAGGTATCTTCTATGTTGTAGTGGCTGTAAAGGTTTGCAGTTGTGTTTCCTGCTGAGTGTGGATGTTTTCAGGTAGCTGTAACGTATCTTAAGAGCAGAAATGGAACCCCTTGTGCCTAACCTGTCTATCAGAGGGGTTTCTTGTAAGCAGTTTGTGTGTTTTTGTCAGAAGGGAGCACAAGGTGTTAAGGGGGTTAAGTGGGGGTTTGCAGGGCTGGATTTGCTCCCTCTGACCATTCCCACCCACCCTGCAGGCCCTGGCAGACCTGGTGTGCTCCCACCTGCAGTCCAACGAGGTGTGCTCCCGCCAGCTGACCCTGTGCTGCCCGCTCTGCGTCAACCCCGTCTGCAGGGAGACCAAGGTGTTCTTCACCAGCCAGCGCTCCTGAGCCCGCCCGGAGTGCTGGGAGCTGCTGCTCTGCCCAGCCCTGCCCTGCCCTGCCCTGCCCGGCCTCAGCAGGGACACTGCCCAGGCAAGGACGAGCCCCTGGCCCAGCACACACCCACAGGCTGCTGGGATCAATGCTGTCAGCTCCTGTAACAGCACGGAGAACCTGACTTTGGTTTAATTTTTCTTATGTTTTCTTTGTTTGAGAAGAGTTGTCGGAAGTAAGGAAATAAGGGCATTTATCCTGTCAGGTGTGAGGAGACCTCGTGTCATCTGATCCCGATCGGACTTAGCGTGAGCCCAGCAGTATGCACTGAAAATCTGACACAGCTTTTTTACAATTAGCTTCTATTTCTACACAGGGATTTATTTGTATGCAGTGTGGTCATGAGTGTATTAACTTGCCAGGTCAAAGGTACAGTTATTTTGGTTTTGCTTAAGGTGCAGTCTGACCAGCACAGTCTGTTGTCTGTTCTGAGAGGGATTTTGCAGCTGGCTTTGGAGACTTTGGAAATCAAGTGACTTCTAAGGCTTTTTAATAATGTATATATTTTTTTTTCTTTTTTTAGAACTTGAAGATAAAGCTTTGTTTTGTTTTGGTTTTCTCCTGCCAGAAACTTCTGATGAAAGCTTAGCTGGGATAGTAGAACGCACAAAACTTCTTTACATTTTCTAGAAAAAACATTTTCGTTATCTGCAGGGAAGTATTTGAAGAGCATAAATTGAAAGGAATTAACCACCTTGGGTAATACTGGAGAATTTGTTCCATTGAAACTGCATGTTTCCAATCTAGCAGAAGCATGTGTAGAAACATGTTGTTATCTGTTAAGCTGAGTGGCTTTTAAAATTCTTCTTATTTTTATTTAAAAGGGCTTTTTCTGTTTGTTGAAGTAAATTTAGGAAGTCAGGCTTGTTCTCCAGGAGGTTTATAGTTCCACTCTGTGCTTTCTACTGTGCCACAGTGCTGTGGTTTTGTGGGATACCTATGGAGTGCCATAGGTAGGATTGATCTGGCTTAATTGCTGTTATTTAAATGGAGACGATCAGTCAGGAGTAATTTCCAGTTTTACACTGCAGATGCCTGAGACCAGGCAGCCCCATGCTGAGGCTCTCCTGAAAGGCTGCCAGCCCACAGCAGGGCCCAGAAGGGCAGGGCCCTGGCACTGAGTGTCCCCTGGTAGGCACAGGGGCCCCTCCTGCCACGCAGGGCAAAGCTGTGACTGTGACACTGAGCCGCACGTGTGGCGGCCCAGCTGGCACCTCCTTGGGGGCACACATTTACTTGATGTCCTTAGCACTGAAATGCCAGGACCTGGGCACTGCAGGCAGGTTCCTGGGAATTGCTGGTGGCTGAGAAGCAGATGCCATGCTGCTCAGCCAGATTGATCTGCTCAGGTAACCATGAGGCACGAGCAGTTTGGACCTCTGCTCTTTTGAGAACAGGGTGTTTAAAGAGAGAGGAGGCCTCTTGTGGTATATCGGGGTTTTTTTTGTTCTGGTTTGTTGTTGGAATTAAAGATGGGGTACTAAAGGAATGGATGGATGCTGTGTTGAGCACCCGTGGAATGCTGTAAATCCCTAATACCTCTGGAGAGTTGCTTGCTCCACTGCCATACCTGCTTCCCAGGGTGAGACAGACTGAGATTCCTTCAGTGCCAGAACCTTCTGCAGCACCCTGTCCCTCAGAAAGAAGTCTTCCTTGACCCTTCATGCCTGTGCCTGTTTCGGTGGCAGGGAGCCAGAAGCTTCTCTTCTCCCTTTTCTCCCTCCCCTTGGGCTCTGCTTGCTGCCTTGGCAGGAAGAAGGAGCACAAACGTCCAGTATGTCTGGGAACACTGGCCTTACGCCTCTTGTTGGACAAAGAACTTTCTCTGTTCCCTTTCTCTGCGTGACACTTAGGGGTCAGTGGAAAACAATCTGGTCTGTCAAATCTTCCTACTCACTCCTGTTTCCTCACAGCTGGAGGGAGCATGGACCTTCAGGTGGTCCAGACTGTGACCACCACATTTACAAGTGTGGAAAGCAGAGGTTAACTTCATATGAACCTTGTGGTATTATAAATACAGATGGCTTTTCATTTTCATACTGGAGAGAGTCCTGAAAATACTAGCTGGCACTGATTCTGAGGCATTACATTTGTCCCCAGTAATAAAAGGTACTTAAAATTCACTTTTGAGTGTTCTAACCACAAGTGGTATAATTACTTTGTTGCTGCTATTAGACTATCATGTAGAAACAACTTCATTTTCCAGCTTTTAGCAGATGGGGCCTGTCTCACAGAGCTGGTGGTGGTGTTTGCTGTCAAAGGGTGGTTTCCATAGAGGTTTTTGAGGAGTTCCTCATCTCTCAAGCCAATGCCCAGCAGGTTGGGTGAGTGTCTGCCCTGAGGAGAGATGAACGCCATGGTGCATGTGCCTTCCTGAGCCCTCCTCAGTGCCATGTCCTGCTGAGTGTGCAGCTCCCTCTGCCCCATAGGTGTTCTGAGGCTGGAAACCTCTGATGCTACTGACCCTGGGCCCAGCGTGCCTGGGAGGCTTTTCTCCCTGAACAGAATCCAGCTGGGTTCTTCTTACCAGTGGCACTCCTTTTGCAGCACTGCAGTCCCCATGGGTGTTGCTCATGCACATATCCCTGGCAAAAGGATATGGGGGGTGAGCCTGGGGGATCCGGGGGGCAGCGCTGCATCCCAAGGTTTCCTTGGTGAGAGCTGAGTCCCCAGGCTGGGCTGGAACTGTGGGGGCTTTGGGGATGGCAGGGGGTCACTGTCCTCCTGCCCCAGGAGTGAGCTGGCCAGGTGAGCTGCCCACCAGAGCTCCCAGCACTGTGGAAATCTGGCCTCAGGATAGACTGGAAATTGAGGAGTTAGGAACAGCCTGTGGTGTCCTGAGAGAAGAAATGGAAATTAAAGGGGTGAGGTTGTTTTCCTGCTTTCACACTCTGCACTTTGGCTAATTTTTTTCATTATTGAGTGAATTTTTCTCTTTTGAGTTTCTTTCTAACCTGTCTCTCAGTCCTGGTTGCATTTCAGAGAAGGTAGAAGCTTCCAAAAGGTGCTGTGACACAAAAAGGTGTGGGGATGGTGTTGGAGCTGGCCTCCTGCTGTCCCCCAGAGAGGAGGATGGCACAGCTGAGTTCAGTGGGGCCAGGGTTTCCCTAGGAATACCTAAAAGCTCAGTGGATTCTCCCTTTCCACCATGCCCAGAGAACTGGAGATCACCATAAAGTGTAAGCTGCAAGGGAGAGCAGCTCCTTTGTGTTTTTTAATGCCAGATGTGTACAGATACTTGCTTTTAGCCCAACATATGCATTTCAGATTGACAAAGGACTTCCATTTGATGTTACACAGGAAATTTGGGTGACTACTGTATGTCGTTTGCCATAAGGATGGAATTCCAATTAAAGCCTTTTTTAAGAAATAACAGAGCTGTGTGTCTTTGTAAGAGCCCTTTATGCTGGTGTTTGGGGTTCTCTCTGCACCTCTGGTGTCAGGCTGGGGCAAGTTGTACCCCCTAAAAAGGCTGGAGAACACGGTGAATCAGGGATTTGTCCTGATTTGGGATTCCACCTGTGATAGATAATTTATTCTGTTCCCTGTTAGCAGTCTCTGGGCAGCTCCTTGCTGATGTTACTAATTAAGTGCTTGATTGATTATTTTCTAGGGCAGGGATTGGAGCTGTTGGATATTTAAGCTGATCCATTAGTGAGCTCTTGTGACTGGATTGTGATGGAGAGAGCAGGATGCAAAACCAACACAATAGAAGGTGGGAAAAATGGAGGAGAGCAGTGATGGTTCTTCTTTTCCTCTGGAATTTCAGTCCAAGCTTTGCTGTTTTACCTTCGAGTGGGGATTTGGCTGTGTGAGTGTGGCAGAACTTTTGCAATGTCAAATTTGACTCCAAAACAATCTCTGACATTGTGGAAGCACTTTTCCTTCCCTCCCTCTTTCCGAAGGGCTCACCTCCACCTGCTTTCCTGCTTGGCTGTGTTTCTTTCTGCGTTTCCATGAGCAAATTCCTGAGCGTGTGTGGGCTGCACTGTTTCTCTCATCCTGTGTAGAAGTACTTGTCTCCAGCAGCACGGTCTGGGCAAGGGATTTAGTTGTAAATAAGCATTTCAAGTCATCAGGAGTGGGTTCTGCTCCTGCCTGTAGAGCACAGAGATTTTCAAATTTAAACCAGGTCTAAAACCTGCCTTTTGTTTTCCTGCTAAATTTGTGCTCAGCAGTAAGTGCCAAGAAAAGGTTATTTAATTTGAGTCCATTGGCCTGGCTGATGGGCATCCTTTCCAGGACTGCATGGAGATGGATTGTCTGTCCAGAGAGGGATCATCTCCATGGCCTTTGATCCCCCGGCTCGGAGGTTGCTCCGTTAGCAGCTGCCTGGTGACATTTGAGCTCCAAAGGCCAACAGAGCATGAGGCCACAAAGTGGGGAGGAAGTGCTCCTTCCCATCCCTAGAGGTGTTCAGGACCAGGCTTGGAGCACTGGTCTAGTGGAAGGTGTCCCTGCCCTTGGCAGGGGCTGGAGTGGATGGTCCTTAAGCTCCCTTTCAGCCCAAACCAATCTGGGATTTTGTGAGTCACTGGAAGTGCTGCCTGTGACCCCATCACTCACAGGGCAGGGAAAGGGACTGCGGGGCTGAAGCCTGGCGGTTCCGGGAATGATGGAGAGGGAGCTGTCATGGGGAATCCAGAACACTCCATTCTCCTGTCATTTTTAAGGATGATCCATAACGTGTGAACATCACCCGCAATCAAGGCCTAATTGCGTTTCTCCAGCAAGCAGGGGTGCTTCCAAGGAAGCTTAAACGAGCACTTAAGGGATAATGCTTGGGGCAGTCCGGGGGGGGGGGCTCCATGCCCAGGCCGGGCTCCTCACAGCCAACTCCCCCAGCGCTTTTATCCCGCAGTTATTGGGCCATTATTGGCTATGGTTGTCTTTTACTGCTTTGGATTTCTTGTGCTGTCAGGTGGGAGGGGAGGGATGCGTAACATGACCCAAAGTGGTCTTCTTTGTTTTAATCTGCTGGTTTAATATCTTATGGCTTCCTGCCATTATCCCTTTCTGAGCTGGACCCTGGAGTCACTCCTGGAGGTTTGCTGTGTGTAGAGGCTGAAGGCAGCTTCCAGTGGGTGCAGCTTGTGGCAGGCAGAGCTGGCCTTGACTTGTTCTCTGTGTGGGGGCATTGGTGACAGATGTTCCCACTTGTTGATCCCGCTGTGGTGTCCTGCTTATTCCAAGATTTTTTTTGTCCTGGTTGTCATCCTTCAGCACCTCCCTCCCACATGTGCTGAAAATCAGTGGCATTGCAAAAACTGCTGTTTTCCTCCAAAAGAAACCCACTTCCCTCACCCTGACTCGCTGTTGGTGTGCAGCTTTTCCTGCAGGCTGCATCCCAGGCTGTTTCCCGAGGGAATTGCCGCAGGGTTTCAAGTGGTTCAAAGTGTTCGGATCAGAAGAGCTGCCAGTACTTCATCTGCAGTCAGGAGGGACCCGCGCCACGGTCACTGCAGGTCCCACATGGTAGATCATTACTGTCAGGTTCATCCTGACGGATGCACTGCCGTTCCCAGCACTGCCCGAGGAGCAGGAGGAGGAGGAGGATGGGAGCGTGGCATCTTCTCCTTCAGGCTGGGCTGCTCTGAGGGGAGTAGGGATGCCACCCAGCCTGGCTGCCATGGGTGTCCCTGCGTCCCTGGGATGGGTGCTTTGGTTTTTATCATTGCTGACAAAACTGAGGGGGTTTTATAGCATTTTATCCTGAAACAATTGTGATTCTTGGCAGGGTTAGGAATTCACAGGAATGAGCTCCATGGGTACAGAGTTGGCCCTGGACCCGAGCACAGGAGGCACAGGCTGGCACTGGGAAAAGCTGATGCTGATACAGCTTCCCAGCCCAGCTGCAATCCTGCCACACACCCAGCACATCCTTCAGCTTTCAGCAGCTTAATGAAATGGTCCCATTTCCTTCTTCCAGCTGTGCCCACTGCTAAGTGCCTGGAAAATGCGTTCCCGGGGGAACAATCCTGCAAGTGAGATGGAAATGACCTGCTGTGGCTGCATTAGTCTCGGTGTCATCGCTTTTGCCTCTGCTGTTAGTGTTTTTACCCTTCCTGTGCCCCACAGCCACCCCGGTGGCACTGGCTCCTGCAGTCCTCACCACCTCCTTGCGTGGGAAGGGGCTTGGGAAAACACTCCTCACCCAGCATGTTCCCTCTGGCTCAGCCCCATTCCCAGGGGTGCTCGGGGGGCACGGAGGGCTCAGGGCCCCCCTCCTGTTCCACGGGAGCCCCCTGCACACCCCAGCCAGAGGGAGAGGGAAAGGAGGCTGGAAGAGCCACGTTCTGGGCTCTGTGACACAAAGTGCTGAGGAGGCAGCTCTGCCTTTATCTGCACCCGTGGCCACTCAGCAAAGTGAAATGAAGCAGCGTAAATTTAATTAATGGCAGAATCTGGCTCAGTGTCAAGAGAGCGACACGAAGAGAATGAGCATGAAAACAAATTTTTCAGTGAGTTTATTAACCCCAAGGTTAGACATTGGTGCCAAGGTTAGATCCCAGACAATAAACCCCGCAATGCCTTGTTACTGCTCTGGGGCTGGGACATGGTGCTGCTGGGGGCTCTGGGATCCCCCCATACCCGCCCCGGGCTGACTCTGCTCCAGATGGGCAGAGAGGAGAGAGTTAGGGCAGGAAAGGGCTGGTTTTGTTTGGTTTTTAAAGAGAAAAACACAGAGAAGTGCTTTTCTTGCGCACTTGGTTTTGCTTTTTTTGGAGGAGACAACACAAACAAGACTTGCCCACAGCTAGGGTAAGTGACTGACTGAATGAATGAAGGCAAACCTGCTACATCCTCCTTGCCAAGGAGTTTCAGCTCCAGGAACTTCCTGCCTCCTCCCACAGAGCTGCTTCAGGGAAAGAAAGTGCAATAATTTACATAATTTTATAGTAATTGCATTGCATCCTGTAATTCCATGACTTACATAAATACAAAGTGATTTCTCCTTTAAACTCACGGCTACACGAGCTGTACTTGTCGGAGAAGGTGCCAGATCTTTTTCCAAGTACTTTTTGCTCACACTCAGCCAGGCCCTCAGTCCCAGGTAGCATTTTTGGGACTGAGGGCCTGCATTAGTTTGGCTGTGCTCAGCTCTCCTCACGCCTCCCTATCCCTGAGAGCTGTAGCAGCCCGAGCCTCTGCTTGACTCCACTCCACCCCTTAGTGTGGGATTGGGCTGTGGTGGAAAAAATCCTAGGAAGAAACAGGAACTTTTGATTGCACAAAGAAGCAAAAGCATTGTTTTCCTCCTTTATTGAACTTTGGCAAATAATATGTGTGTGTGGGTTTTACATCAATAGCTATAAATAAAACTTTGAAAGCAGTGTAATACTTGTCATTGAGATAAAGGACATCTATTGGCACAAATCAGTGAGTAAAAACCCTTTAATGATAAAATAACATTCACTCTTTAGCTACTTTATTTGTCTGAAAAACTCAGCTTACATTCAGTTCAACATACCACCTTCCACAAAGTTAAAAAATGACATAAAATGACATAATAAAATAGACCTTAAATTTCGTAATACAAGTACCTTGGCAAATTCCAGCCAGCCGGAGCAGCTCACGCCGGCCCCACTGTGACCTTGCCATGGCCTCACATACCCCTTGTTGCCTCTGGATTGAGGAATGCAGGTGTACTCTGCGTGTCGGTGAGGAGTGGTGGCATCTGCCAGCAGGGCTCTGCCCAAACATCCCGGCTCTGCTTATTGCAGAAGAATGTGGAAAGCTTTCTGGAAGATTAACCACTGTTACAATCATCAACTGTCTTACAAAAACCCCTGTTTGATGTTCTTGTATCTGTCACTGTCTTTGGCAGAGAAATCAGGAAAGAAAATAACCCGACTATATTACACAGCTTTCATTATTATCACAACCTACCGAGTAAGGCCAAATAAAAAGGTCTCCTTGCACTAAGGAGAGCACATCTCTAATATACCCTTAATGACAGACGATATCAACACTCTACCAACGGGACTCAGGGGCCTCCTCAGAAGACTGAGACTGCCCCTCCCCAAGCCTCCTCTTCCACGCAGAGTAAAGGGTATGGAGCAGTTGGTTTGGCTTTATGTCCAGTACAGCCCGGGATCAGGGGGACATCAGTGCCCCAAAGCTGGGCCCAGACAGAAAACACAACCCATTCTTAAATGGGGAGGGGGGCTCGAGCGTGAATCCAGCCTGTGACACGAGGGACAAATCAAAGGGGGGATAAAGCACCTTAACAAACCTGGCCCCAGGGCAGGGGGTGGGCAAGGGGCTGCTGGAGCCGGGGCTGCCCGCAGGGCAGGAGCAGCACAGGACACAGCTGGAGTGCTCGGATGGACACCCAGGCCAGCCCAGGGACAGGTGACATGGCTGGGAGAGCGCTGCTGACCCAGGCTCATGTGTCCTGCCTGTGCTGCCACAAGAGCTGGGATGGCTGGGCCGGGCAGGAGCGCAGGTGAGGTGATGGGTGGTCCCTGAGCATCCACCCGAGCGGTCCTGCTGTGCCCAGGGGCTGCCATAAAGCCAAAGGAACTCCTGGTCCTGGGAAAAAACGCACAGCTGGCTCCGTGGTGAGCAGGATGTGAATTGCCACGTGACTGAACAAATCGAATCGCTGGGGAGAAGATGCCACTTGGCCAAACTTCTCCTCAAATGGCAATTTCATTGGAACTGAATTTGGGTCTGTTTAGCACAGGGACAGACCAGAGCTGATCTGGACACCCGCCCTGAGCAGTGCTGAGCTGCAGGGGGCGAGACTGGGCGTGATTTCACAGCATAAATGCAAACACAACTGCGCCACGACTGCGAACAGCTAACAGGCTCCATGCATAAATAAATACCATCAACCCAAAGACCTCGTCCCGACCCCAAAGGAAGAAGTTGCCATTAAGAACCACGATGCATCACACTGCTAAGGGTTTGCCTCATGCATAAACATGGGAGCGCTGATTGGCAGTTGCTAATTATGATACTACACCGTCACACAGGACAATCAGCTCTTCAGACCGAGTAGCACAAATGTAGAAAATAATCTTTTTTTTCTCTTTTTTTTTCTTTTTTTTTTTCCAACAGAGAAAATGAACAGATTGTTTCTTCAGCAAAATATGAAACTGTAAACTTTGGGCTCATTCTGCAACTTTTCCCCAACCCATAATAACAAAAAAAACCCAAAGGGAAGAAAGACTGACGTACATTTTTACGCACACCTTCTCCGTCTAGTACAAAAGCACAACCTAAAACATATAAAGCTTCTTCTGTTTTCTTTTTCTTTTAAATCACGGTTACAAAAAAGAAACAGTGAATATTTTATTACATACGCTATAATAACATTACGCTAAACAGCTATTCTCTATGAGGTATATCTGAGAAAATTCGGTAAGGGATTGCACGGTCTGCGTTGCCAACATGCCCAGTTGGTAATAAAGCTTTGGAACCATGGAGAGAGATCAGGGAGAGGGGGGCAGAGGGAGGAGGAGGAGAAAGAGAAGGAGAGCCTTTGGTATTATCAGGAGTCTGTTCTTTGCAGGGCTGCATTGCAAAGCACCACAGTACAAAAGCCCACCAGGTACGATTTGGCGGCCCAGTTGAAGCTGAGGTATTCACAGGAAGAATAAAAAAAAAGCACAGAGAGGTCTAGACTGGCAAAATCGTTGCTTTGGTTCAAGCAAGGCACTCGTCCTGTGGTAACATCACTCTTTGCAAGTGAAGCAGGAGTCGGGGGGGCCGCGGGGACCCTGCCAGCTCTGGGGACTGTCTGTGTCCGAGGGCACAGGGACAATCGGCTCCCCCCCGCCCAGAAGGCATCCTGAGAATTATTATAGCTTTGTATTGAAGGAACACAGAGACAGAGAAAAGCACACTTGTCAAGTCCTACCGTTTCCAACACAGACTTAAACCCTCAAAGAAATACAAAATAAAAGGCAACACTTTAATTAAAGCGGAGCGTTTGTGTGGAGCTGTCGGTAACCTCTGTGAATCCAAGGGCACGGCTCAGGCAGATTCCTCGGGGAAAGGCCCGGGCCCTGCAGCAGCTGTCCCAGCGTGGGCTGGGCTCGGGGGCAGCTCGGGGGGAGTGAGCAGCGCCCAGGGGTGGATCCGGCTCCTCAGAGCATTGCTTCAGTCCTACAAACAGCATAAAACAGGCTCAAACCCCAAGTGCCAAAGGGCACCGCTAATTCCCCAACCAAACAACCAAGCAACTTGGAAGTAATCACTCAGGAACGTGATGCTAATGGAGCTTAATGTAGCCTCGCTTCATTGCTAACTTGAGAAAAGTAATTAATTGATTTTTATCTGAAAACTGTAATTGTAAACAACAACAGAAGGCGAGGAGAGGGAGCGGCTCCTGGATCTGTGCAAGGCCGGCTGTGAGGTGGGCACAGGCGGGAGAAGCCCTCCCCTGCCCCAGGCTCTGCGGCCCCACACCAGCCCTGGGCTCTGCTCAAGCACGGGGATAATAATAATAATTAGCAATGCTAATTGCAGCTGCAAACACACCCCATACCGGCCCAGGCAGCACCTGCAGAGCCTTTCCCCAGGGAATCTGCGGACGGACAAACCCCGGAGTCACCTCCAGTCCACCCAAGCGCTCAGGACAGCGGGACCTGGAGTGGGAACCGGCTCTGCGCCTCCAGGCGGTTTTGGCCGGCAGGAAGGAGAAAACACAGAAAAGGGCGTCACCAGAACTGGCAGCTTCCAGGGAAGCGTTTCTTTGGGAATCTGGGCTCTGCTGGACGTTTCTGGGTGTAGGAGAGAACGGTGGGAATTATCAGAGAGCACAAGCAGAATGCAGACCGCACAGAGAAAGAAATCTTTGGTATCTTTGGTATCATCAACACGATTAAAATTACAAATGGAAAAGTCAGTGAGGTAGCCTCTTTGGTTCTCACTAGAAATAGAAAGGTTTTTTCTTTATTTTTTTCTTTTTTACTTTTTTTTTCATTTTCCTTTTTTTTTTTCACACACAGAAGTTCATTCTTGGAAGCAGTAGTTTAAGGGTTTCTCTCTTTTTGCTTGGCATGGAATATTTCCCCCCTGCTTAAGTTTTAAGAAGCCACAAAGTTCAGGCAAAGTATCCCAGCGTCTTTTTTTTTTTTTCCTATTTTTCTGAACGCACAGCTTTAGGTTGAATATTCATTGCTTGTCCTCAAAGTTCACTCTGCTGTTCTTACAGAAAATCAGCTGTAGTGCTTTATAGATAATTCTAAATAAAAAATAAAAACTCTACAAGGGCATCCCCAGGTGATGATGAATAAGTTAAATAAATAAGTTATATTATGAAGGCTTCATGTGACATAATAAAGGTATGTTGCACTTTCTAATCAGGAGGGAAGAGATTAACTTAAATTATTTAAACTTTGATATTTAAACAATTAAAATTAATTAAAAGAAGGAATCAAAAATAGACCTCTGTTTTATGAATGAGTTGTTCTTCCCCTGTCTGACAGAACCTGGCTACTCTACAAAGCAATATCAACTCTGAAGTGTATTTACTAACAGGCTTCACATCCCCGATGCACTACAACAGTCCTATGGATAAATAAGCAAAATTACTCCCAAATTAATTCACAAATGGCTGAATTAAATAGATACAAATAACTAACACCAGAGCCTGACCCCACCGTCTGCATTCAGGCAAAACTCTAACTGAATTCAAAAGCTAAACCGAAACACAATGGGATTCAGACTGAACAGAGATCTCAGGACCTGCCCTAAGACTAAATTAAATAAATTACATTATAGATAGATAATATATCAAGTTAAAACCCACAAGTGTCTGGAAAAAAAATAAAACCATTTTAAGCTTTGCCTTCTTAAAAAATCTAACCTATAAAAATTCCCCATAATAAATATAAAGGAGGCCAAGGAGTATAAAGTTTCCCCATATCATACTCAGGAGCAGTGACAAGCAAGGGAAGCATCGGCCGTGCCCGAAGCCAGCACGCTCTTTGCAACACTGTGTCGTTCCCTGCCCTCCCTCGGGGCAGGAGAGCCCCTTCCCTCCCCAGGGCTGAGCGAGGTTTTCGGGCTGAGTCCTTCACAGCTCTTTGGATTCAGCTGTAGGCAAGAGAGATCCACAATAAAGCTTTGCAACCGAAGTCAGCGAGCACGTTCTTGGTCCCTGCACGGGAGACCCAGCAATATCCACAAGGTTTCTTGAAAGTTGAATTCATCTCGGCTGTGCCCAAGGTTGTGACTCCAAGCTCCTGGTCCGGAAGATGCTGGGATACTCTCTGTACATGCGAGTCTTTCGCAGCACAATAAATAAAGCAACAAGTTACGTGACACAGCTCTATAGATTCACCAACACACGGCCTAGAGACAGAACACCACTGTTTGGGTTTGGTGTGGCGTGGGCAGAGCACAGCACAGGCTCTGCCCACACGGACAAACATCTGCACCACAGCCTCTGGCTCCAACGCTCCTCGTCTGAGGCAGTTGCTACATAAAAGAGAGTGGACACTGAAATGGAAGACGTCACACAGGGCCATGAGAGATGCAGGGATAAAAAATGCAGCAGGATTTTCGGGTGAAAATGGTTTGTGACTGTTGACAGACTTGAGGCCCCAGCCCAGAGAAGCCTCATGTGTGTTGCTGCTCGGCTGTAATGGTGCGTAACAAACAATTCCACAATTTGGAGAGAATTTCACTGAGGAGAAATTTGTAAGTAATTCAGTACCTGATATAAACTCCCTGTGTTTGGCCTATTGCATGAGCTCTGAGCAGGAGCAAAAAGCCCAGGTCTTAGCTCCCAGGCTTCACCAGAAGCTGTGGGCAGCTCCCCTCTGCCTCTGGGGAAGGTGGGAGGCAGAGCTGTGGCTATCTGGACGTCCCTCAGGTGAGTGTCCCTCAGGTGAGTGTCCCTCAGGTGAGATGAGCCTGAGGCTCATCTCTGTGAGATACAATGCATTCCCTGCCCTGTCACTGCAGGAAGGGGAGGTGAGGAATGAGCACTGGGGTTTTCACTGGTCCTGTGTCATCCCCTGCCACTGCAGATTGCAGGGCAACACTTCCAGCACAAGACGGCTCCCCTGAGGACAATGCTGAGTTCAAAATGACCAGGGGCTGGTTTGATGGACACTTGGTGGGAATGAAACTTCAACATGACCACACTACCTCAGCTGGGCTCTGCTCCACAGCCTTCTGGCTCCAACCTCAGCACTCAAATATCTGGCATTTGGGTGAGGAGCCCTCAGAACACATCAGCACAGATTGTGACCGTTTTTTGACAACTTTGTTTCATGTCTGGCTACAAGGATTCTCCAAATTTCTTTGGAATCTGCCTGGAATCTCTGCCAAAGGATGCTTTGATTCCCAGAGCAGGCACATGCTGTCACAATTCAGCTGTAAGGATCCTGAATTTGCTTTCCAGAAACTTCCTGAGCAGACGAGGCTTCTTGATTTTTTTTCTATTTTAAGTGCAGTCATTAGAAAGGGACTGCAGCAGTTCTGTGAAGCAGTTAAAAGAAGCCCTTTTTTAAAGGCAGAGAGGAGCAAGATGTGCTCCAGCTCTGAGGATAAATTTGGACATGTCATGATCTGGATCATCATGACCTGGATCAAACAACATTACAAGGCTCATGTGTCAGAAGCAACTCCTGAACTGCCCCACAAACTGCTGAATACTTGGGTTTGGTTCAGGTGGAGGTTTGGAGCCGGGCTGTGGTGCTGCTCGGCACTCACAGTGACAGAGATGGGAACACACATATTGCAAGTTTTATCCCTGGGAAGAGAAAGAAGGTGGAGGTCACTCGACCGGTGTCACGCACAGGACGGTGGCTGTTCACAGCTCCAGACACACAGGAGACCAACACACAAGTTACACCCAACCCACAAGTGTTTCCTGCAGGGAGGAGACGTACCAGCGCAGTATCCCAACATCCTGCACTTGGAGTCCGTGCTGCTCTTGGAGAGATGCCGTGTGGGGCAGAAACAGGGAAAACATAAATAAACCCACCCTTCTGGTTGCGCAAAGACTCACGAGTGGTTACCTGTCCAGAGATCAGTGGGGTTATGTGCATTACTCGTGCAAGAGGAGAAACAAACTGAAACACAAGTAGTGAGAATCCTCATCTTTGGTATTGTAGCTGTTGAGGTTTTGGTTGCTCTGTTCCTTGTTCTTTTGAAAAAACTGCATAGGCACAAATTAAAGACAATCTTCAACTTTAAGATGACTTGAGTTGTCAAATGAAGCAGCAATCGTACTGGCTTTGCTTTGTTCTCATTCTTGTCAACCCTTTCTTTGAGATCTGCTTCTGAAAACGTCCAAGATGTCTGTAGAACACAGTGTGGGACTCGTTTGCTTCCTGAACTGCTTCCTTGGGTTTTTTTTTAATTTTTATTTTATCTTTCAATGGAACAGTTTGTTGCAGAAGAAGTAGGTGCAGAAAACATTTCTTTGGTTTTGATTAAGTAGCGCATAAAAAAAGTCTCAAGTGTCTCTGGTGGAGCATGGCCATTCCAGGCCGGTCACCAGCCAGCGGCCATTCTGCCGCCGCCGGAGCGGCTCCGCTGCACGGAGCTGGAGAGAGGGCTCGGAGCTTGCCAGGCTTCCCCAGTGCCAGCCAACCACCCGCACCAGCGATGACAAAGAGAAATGGCAAGTTATAAACATCTTTGGCTTGCAGAAATCCTGTCTCTTTGGTGTGCTGTGTTCCTGCTGGCTCGGGAAGCCACCAGGGAAAAGGATCTTAGGGATGCAATAGAGCTAAAAGCAGCACATCTGAAACGGTCAGTGGCATCTGAAGGGCTTGTTTCTGTTTCTTTTCCTGCTTGAAAGTACCATAAAATACTGATAAAATGAACAAAAATACACTGAACGCTAAAAAGGTTTCAGTAACAGCTGTTGCCGAGGAGAAACCAGATTCCCAGAAACTAAAAAGATTGTAATAATGTAAATTAATCTAGATCTTCCAAAACATCGTGTTTGCTCCATGAACTGTAGCAGTTCCATCGACCTCCTGAGTGTGCATTAGGTACAAACACAGAGCTTGTGAGGAACTGCCAGCTGTGCTTGAGGCTCGTGCCGTCTCCACGGTGTTCCCAGGATGTCAGGCTGCAGCTGGCACAGCTGCCCTGGGCAGCCCAGGGTCAGACCATGGCTGTAGCTACAGGCTTTGTGCTTGATACTTTGAGCTCAAGAGAACTGAACTTTTCTGATCCATGAACAAGCTGATTAAATTAAACTAAAATACCAATAAAAAAAAACTTAAATCAGATTTTTTTCCCCCCTAAAACACTTAACAAAACCATGCCTGAGTTTAAAAACAGGGTCTTGGGTTTTTAGTATCCGACTTTGTGCTCCGTTGTCATGTGGCCGCAGGGTGGTGTGGCCAGCACATGGCAGGCGCCAGGCATGGGAGGCTGCCGGGCTGGCAGCGGCTCCCGCCGGCCACGGAAACCTGGGGCTCAGGAGAAACCTGCCTCAAGAACGACTCCCTTACTTTTCAGACCTGCTTCCCCTGTCCTGAGCATAGTATTGTGTGGAGAGAGGTTAATGTGGAGCCTGCGCCTGCTAAGACTGATGAGAAGCCGTAGGAATGTCCTCGGGAACAGCTGGGCTGGGGTTGGTGGCGGGGGGATTGTGCTTTAAGTCACCAGCGAGGGGCCCTGCTGCGGAGCTGCTCTGTCTGCGCTGTGCCGGCCGTGCCGTGCCCCTCATGCCTTGGTGCAGCTGCTGGGGGCCGAGGAGGAGCCCCCGGAGCTCAGGTCGTCCTGCCACTTCTCCAGGCTGCGCCGTCGGGCGTTCATGAAGAAGTTGCTGACGGTGGTGAGCTCCAGGCCCAGCTGCTGGGAGATGGTGATCTGCATTTCTTTGGAGGGGCGCTTGTTCTCCTTGAAGATGGCAAAAAGCGTTCGGCGCTGGAGGTCTGTGAAAACCAGGCGGGATTTCTTCTGGGAATTGTTCCGCTCTTTGTTGGGCTCTTGCTCTTTGCGTTTGCAGGCTGGGAAGACGTGGCAGAGACAAAGAGAAAGTGTAAGAGTGGTGCCCACAGACCCCACCGGCCACCCCAATGGCAGGCACTGTCACAGAGTGGGCACAAGTGTCACCGGCTCAGCCAGCACTGCTCTGGCACATAGGACCTGAGGGGTCCTGGAGGAATTCAGTGGGCTGCATCACTTTTACATCCCCAGTACCTCTCAAGAGCCAGGAATAACAGCTGTACATCAGTTTTGCCCCTTTAAACAGCCCAAAGCAAACTCCAGTCAAAGATCCAGTAGCAGCAACTTTGTGTGACCACCAAGAAGAAAAAGCACCATGGACCTGCTTGGCCTCACAGTGCAGGGATCAGGCACTGGCTCACCTGGTCCTTCCCTGCTCCTGCCCTGCCGCCTGACTCCTGCAGTGCCACTACCCCAGGGCACGGCTCCCATCACATGTCCCCCTTCCCGGGGCATGTCCCGAGGGTGAAGCCAGGCAGAAGCTCCTGTCAGAGCTCAGGTCAGGCAGGGCAGCAGTGCCGGACCATTGCTGAGCGATGCTAATGGATCCTAAAACCCATTCGTATTAATAGCTGCTCTGTATTTATTAGCAGAGAGAGAACAGCAAGTGCTGAAACCAATACTGCTGCTGGAGCACACCCACACTTAAAAATAGCCTGCCCAGGCCGTCTGCACCGGGCACAGGGAGAAAATCCATATGTTGACATGGTTAGGTAATGTGCTGGGACAAAATGAGCCGAGAGAATTGATAAGCGGGCGGGTTTTAAGCAGCCCTGTTAAATAATTCTGCAGGTCTGGAATGTGAAATGAAGCTGGCCCAAAAGTAAAAGTCAGACTGGGGAAATGTCTGTAATTAACCCAGTCAGGGCTGTACCTGTGTGGAGTCTGGCTCAGCCACTGTGGCATTGACTGCCTCGTTCTGTGCAGGGACAGGATCTCACAGCATTTCTGCAGGGAACTGGAGTATGTTGTTGGAGTGCCTGAACCTGACCCCTCCCAGCTGCCAAATTCCACTGGCTGCAGCAGAGCTGTCCCTGGGAGGGAGGTGAAGGTCAGAACTCAAAATACCCCAAAGTGTAAGAGGAGGATGGTGCTGAGAGTTGGGCTGTGGGTGAATGTTCCCAGCACAGCCCTCCCAGAGCAGTGGTACCAGCACAGGGCTCTGGCTGGGAGCCCCGGCAGCAGGGAGCAGCATGGATGCTCCTGCTGGACACACCAGAGGCGTCAAGGTGAGCCTGCACCTGTGTCCCAATGGCCAGACTCACCTGTCCGAGGCCATTATCCCAGAGGCAGCAGAAGGGAAGAATTTGGGCTCTCTGACTGCACCGCTGACACTGCACAGATAACATCCAACTGCCTGTCCGAGCTGAAAAAGCAGATTTTAAGCTGGGTTTACTTTGCCATGTGTCCAGAGTCCACACAGTGAACTCCATGGTGCTGGGGACATGACAGGCCCCAGCATCTTTGCTGCAGCTTCTAATTGGTTCCGGGACACTGGGACGAGCGGAGTGTTTCCTACCATCACTAATTTATGTGCTGAGATACTCCACGTTTTACAGTTATTGGTATATGATAATAAATAATGCAGAGGTATGTGCTTTTTGATGCATTCAGTAAATACTTTCCTTGAACTGTTGAGTTTGCTCTTGAAAAGGCCCCACAAAGGCAAACACTGCACCTGACGTGCATCTCTCAGCAGAGAAGAATGGGGTGAGCACTCTAATAAAATCAAGCGATTTTCTGGGAAGAAAGAGAAAGGTTTTAACAGCGGAGGGAAGGGAAGAGACCATCTGGATTATAAGCAAAATTTGATTTATTAGCTGCGGTTAAACCTGAACATATCCTATGGAAGAAAATGGACAAGCAAGAACTGAAAGCTGTAACTGTAGAAAAAAAAAATGAACATAAAAACATAAAAAGAAACTTTTTTTTTCTTCTATAAAAGGACTGGATTAAAAATGCTCTTCCATAGAAACAGTGTAGGAACTGCTCAGGAATGGGGTCAGTGCTGCCTCCCTCAGCATGGAGCAAAGCAGAGCCCCACAACTTGAAGGCATTAAGAGGGTGCAGGGACCTGACGCTGTGCTGTGACACATTGAATTGATGGTACACTGAATTTCCCTACTAATAGTTCATTCGTCTTATTTGCTGCAACAATTACTCTGATTTTCCATTTTCTTCCCCACAAGAGAGAAACCTAGCCAGCCCAGGCATTCTAAACAGCCACAAATCCTGAAAAATATCTAGAAGCTCTAGTGCTCAGCTCAGTCCCACCCTCTGAGCCCTCTGGCATGGGGCAGGGATGCTCCAGGGCCTGCCTCCTCCCTCGCCTCCTACTCTTCTCCAGGAGGGAGACAGAGATGAGGACACAAAGGTCAGCAGCATCAGAAGGAGGAGGAGGCCACGGAGGAGTCCCAGGAGCCGGAGCAGTGCCCGAGCAGGCTCAGGAGAAGTGGAGCCACTTGTCAGGATACTGGAAACACCACTGACACAGCTCCTGTGCCTCTCTGGTCCTGCATGTTTTCGCTAATGGCAAAAGGGACTCTGCACCCGTGAAACAAAGAGCAGGTGTTAAGAGGGAGCCAAGCAGAGACCAATATTCCCTTAATCCAGCAGTAAGTCCTCACTCTCCATCGTTCCTGAGGACAAGCCGAGAATATTGATCCCGCCTATGTGGTTTGTGTGGGTGCAAAGTCACCCAAAGCCAGTTATCTGTCTGATGGAACTAAAACTGATCCTCAATTAGATTTTGGAGAGGACTCAATGTGAGGGAAATGTAATTACTCTGGTAACACTGAACACAATGAAATGACCAGCAAAATGTTTTCTAAAGATTTAAAATGTTTTTCTTTCACTGTGATTCGCTTAAAGCAACCCTTCATATATCCCCATTACTACAATTTCTTAAAAACTAGGCCTCAGAAATCAATTTGATTACCTCTCTGAATTAAGTATGCACAAATGAGAGCAATTGAGATCAATACAAATTAGGTTAAGTACTCCGCTGTGTACAAAATCATTATGGAACAAGGAGCAATCAGAATGAAGATGCAAATAATCACATTGTCGGGGTGGGCAGCCCATGCTGCTCATCCCAGCTGATGCATACAGACCAAATTCCAAATTTTTGAAATCCTAGGAATGCCCTTGATGGCATTTATCCAGAAAAACAGATTGGATGTGTAGCACAAAGTTAGTTCTGTTCTTCCAGAGAAGATCTGCTTGCTCACCCATTGTAATGGTGAGGTGTTCCCTGTTTGGTGATCCAGGGATTCCTGCAATGCTCAGAAAAAGAAGCTCACAGCCTGACTGTTTCCAACCAGGAAGGTGTTTTCTTGGTACTCCACCTGATCTTTCCCTCTCAGTCCTGTCACAATGCTGTGAGGGAATGCTGCCCCTCTCCAGGCCCTGCATCCTGCAGCTCTTTGAGAAGAAGAGATGAATGGTTTTGGAGACATGGCTCCTTTATGTTTCCTCCTAGCACACCACAGCTCTAAGGCTGTTTGTGGCCATTCTCCTGTAAATCTGCTGGACGGCTGGAATTGGGCTGTAAATTATGCTTCCTCCCTGCAGTGCTGCAGCACCCACCTCAGCACAGGATCTCTGACAGGAGCCTCTGGGTACCACTGGAACCTTCCAGCACAGCACAACTCTGGATCCTCCCTGCTGGACTCTGAGAGACCTTCATGTCTAGCACCTGGGAGGAATCTCCAAAGAGTTTCAAGCTAAATTATAACACTTTCCAGTGACAAGGATTTATATGCCCTGTGTCAGAGCACAGGGATGAAGCCAGGCCTTCCCCACGCTGAGTGCTCTGCCTCTTGGAACAGCATCTCCAAGTGATGCACCAGCACATCCCCGGAAGTACCTAAACACAGGTGTAACCTTCTCCTGTGGACAAAGGGAAGGACTTTGGGCATTTTTTCCAAGAAAAAGCTGGGAATTTAAAGCTGAGGTGGGTAAGCAAGAGCTGAGTAAGAGCCTGAAATCGTAGTGCAAGGGGAAGGACAGATTTAGTGAATCCTTGCTCCTGTTTTCAGGAAATCTGACTCCTGGGAGAAAGTAGGACATGGGCATTTCATTTTACTGCCTGTTATTGATAGATAGGGTGGAATTAGGAAGGACAGTAGAGGACAACAGCAAAGCTCTGCCAGGTTATCTGGGAAAGCCTGACCTGTGCTGCTCTCTGAGCTCTCCTTGCACTTGGGCTGAACACAAAACAAGAGCAGCCCTGTTTCTCCACACACTCAGGTTCCCATTTCCTTCTTCCCAGGGACTTAGGAAAGCTCAGTTTCAGCAGGAGAGGGTCTCTTCTCCCAGGCTCCAGAGAGGTGGAGGTGAGGAAGAGAGGGGTGATGGATCCCACCATGCCCACAGGAAGGAGTGGGCAGGACAAGCTCAGGGGAGGAGGAACAGAGAGAAGGTACGTGGGAAGCTCTCTGAAGAAGACTTCCTCTGCTCTTCCTTCACCTCCTGCAGCCCAGTGCTGCTTGCCAAAGCTTAATGCCTCAGCCCAGACCCCATGCTCCCATCCCATTATGAGGGGATGAGAACTGCTGAAAAATCACCACTGCTCATAAATATGTTCCCTGCTTACTGAGAGATATTTTGGTCTTGGAGACAATTTGCGTTTTGGGAACCTGCCAGCCTCTATCGCTTGTCTAATAATTCCTCTGTGCAGCATTTACCAGTGCTTTGAGTCCCTTTTTTCACAATGGAGCAGTTTGATTTTATAGCTCAAAACCCCCAAATGACCCCAAAACACTCCAATTTCTTTTTTGATTGCATTTCTTTCTGCCATCAGCGAGTTGTCTGGCTGATGTTATCACCAAACCCATTTGAGATTAGTCTGTTTGGTATGATTTCTGTGTGCAAAACCCTCTATAAATCAGAGAGCCTTTTATGCAAAAGTCTGCAAGATTGATAGAGCAGGATACAAAATATTTTACCTTGGAAAAGAGATGTATTATCTGTCCCGTTGGATATAGTGTTTTCTCTGCATACTCATTGCCCAGGTATGATGGGCTTTTTCCAGAGAAGACAGGAGACAAGATGGGAGCCTTAAATACAAACAGATTGCTATCACAATGTGGGGAGTTCTCTTTTTTGCTGTGTCTAGTGGGGATAAGATGAGGAGCAAAGGATTTAAAAGACAAAAAGTGAGATTAAGGCCAGTCATTAAGGGATTTTTTGTACCTGTAAGCCCTGGAAGAGATTGCTTAGGTAAAAAAATCCCCCTCTGGAGATTGCTGAAGAAAGGGGCAGACTATCAGGACAAGTGATGTCTGCAGTCCCTTTCAGCCCTGCTTTTCCTCCGAGATCCATTCTCTGCACACCTGCAGAGCCCCGTTTGCTCTCTGAAGGCAGCTCCAGGGGAGCTGCTCTGATGAGAGGAGTCTGCTGCCTTTAGTGCTCCGAGGCTCAGCACAGCCGTGTTGGGTACTGCAGGAAGCTTGTCATCTCCCAGTAATGGCTAATTGGAAGGGAAGAAAATGCTCTTGCAGCTGCTGGATGGAAGCAACATCCAGGACAAGGTTTTTTGAGTAATACCAGGGAGGAGCACCAAGGATGAGCAGCCAGGAAGAACCAACAGCAGTTATTGGGAAATAATCCTTTTGGCAAAAAATGTTCTCCCCTTTATGCATTCCTTGCCACAAATAAATTGTGGCAATTTTCAGCTGCAGAGGAACACTTGAGTTTGGGATATTTCAGTTCAAACAGTGATGGGCAAGAGATACAGGAAAAAAAATAGATGCTGGGGGTAAAATCTTAAAAGGAAATAGTGAAGAACAGCTTCATAATGAGTAACACATGACAACAATTAATTGTTTCTTTTAAAAAGTAGAGGGGGAAACATAGAAATTAATTTAATAAAAATGTACTTAGAATTAACTTTATCAAATAATCAAAAAACCTATAAAACTCCTTTGCATTGCAAAAACAAGATTTAGATTTCTGTGTGGCAGAAACATCTTCAGAAATGATGTGGAACAAAGAGCTGGGGCAGGGTATCATTTCAGAAAGTTGGTACATGAGAAATATAATTTATCAGCCGGCACCACTACTTACCGCATGGATTGTTCAAACACAACCACTAATCTATAGCTGAAGAAAGCACCAATATTTCAAGCCACTAAGCACCTTTCAAAGAACCTTTCCCTACCTGTATATTTAGTTCAACGCTAAGAAACAGTTTTATAAATAGGTAATGCACCTTATACAGATGTTATCACACCTTAATTTTTAGCTGTACATACAGACAACAAAACAGCCTCAAAATCCAGGGAAGAGACATTTGGTAGGGCACAAAGAGGCAGAGGATGGGCGGACAGCTGTCCAGAGCCCACTCCTCACTGTGAGGCCTGGGGGACTTGGGGGTGCAGGGGCTCAGCCCTGGGATGTGACACTGCCACTGACCACTCCTGCTGCTGTCACCCACGGCTCGCCGGGCGCGGGCCAGGGCGAGTCCGCGGCCACCGCCTGCCCCGGGTCTGATCTCGCTCCCGCTCCCGCTCTCCTCCTCCATTCCCTCCATCCCTGCTCTCATCCCTCTCCGCCGCTCTCCGAGGTACTGACGGCTCTGAGCACGGAGCGGGGATCGGGCAGTTTTGCACGAATGAACTTTCGGTGGTGTTTTGGTACAAAAGTGTTTATTGATATAAGGCAATCCGGCACCGCAGAAGGTAAACAGGCGGCGGAGCGCTCTGCTGACCCCACAGAAATTTAGGGATTGTCCGTCGGGGCCGCCGGGGCTTTCCCGAGACCTTCCCGCGGCGGGTAGGGAGGGTCCGGTGCCCCGGTTCCCCCGTCCCGCGGGCAGCTCCGCTCTCCCGGCGGGAAGCGGCAGGAGCGGGGACACCAGCCCGTTCGCAGCTGCTGTCGGGGGTTTTGTGGCTGAAGCGTTAGTCCGACCCTCCCCAGGGCCCCGCCGTGCCCCCCGGAGGGCACTCGCTGCTTCCCCCGCTGCAGCCGCAGCGAGATGCGCACGGGAACCCCAAAAGGGAGCTCTGCCTTCGGAGCTCCGGAGCACGCATGGAACTCCCCGTTCACAGCGGGTCCTGCCCGCGCCTTCCTGCACAGGAACACCCAGCACCGTCCCCTGACAGAGTAGTCTTAAAGACCCCCAAGAAGAGACAATAAGCACAGAAATAAGATTAAATTAGATTAGGTTAGAGTAGAATAGACAACACCATATTTCTTCTATAGTAAAGAAATACTAAGCACACCCACCCTGCTACTGCTCCCACAGGGAGACGGGTATTTCCCTTCAAAGACAGCAGATTTTCACCCACTTGGGAAAAATTTCCAGGAGTATGGGGCAAATAGCTGGAGGGTTCTCTTTGTTTTTAAAATGCTTAAATACTTGTGGCTTTTCCCCCATGCTCAGAGGGATTTAAGCAAGCGAGTAAAGGGAGAGAAGGAAGCACTGAGGCAATGGGGCCACATATTCACACGTGGTAATAGAAGAAAATTAAAATAATCGATTTCCTGAAGGGAAAGGTAATTTGCAAAGGTCTTTCCCTCTCCATGAGGAATCCTTGCCCACTCAGCACCTGAGCTCTCTCTAAACTTTACTCCTGGATGCAGAGGCATTCAGGGGGACTGGTAAAGCAGAGATCCAAAATTATACAGGCATAACTCTGCGTGCAGCTGTGATTCCTGATTTTCTGCTCTATATGTAGGGCTCCACGGGGAACTGCCACCCGGGACCAGTGCTGGGAAGGAAAAGCACCAGCCACGTTACTGGAAATGAGCCGGCTCAGGTTCCAGATCAATGAAAACTGGGTCCACGCGTTGATGCTTCTGTTGCCAGCATTAATGCTCTTTTAATCTTCTAAACATTATCTGCATCGATTTCCCTCTGGATACACGTTTGTTTGTGAAGGCGACATCATCGCGTGCTCGGCAAAAAACCCAAACCCCTTCTGTCCCTCCAATGCCCCCGTCGCAGACAGACCTCGGCAGCTTCATTTGGCTGCAAACCGAGAGGAGCCGGATGCCCGCGGGCGCTGGAGGGGACGAGAGGAGTTTGCAGTCGCCGTTAGAGGGGAGCAGCATCCCTCTCCCGACGGGCAGCACACCTCGGGCAAGCCCGATCATTCTCCGCGGGAATTCTGGAGACGCCAGGTCGTGGGTGTTTAACCCGTAGCACCTCTGGTTAGAGGTCGGACAGAGATTACGGCCATCAATCACCCCTGGCTCCTCTTTGCACCGCTCTGCCTCATCCCAGCCCCGCTCGGCAGCTGCCCCTCGTGCAGGGACCCTCTGTGCCCATTTCCCTGCCGCAGAGACCCCCCTGTCCCCTCAGCCCCCTCCCGGTGTGCCAGCAGAGCGAACAGCCCTGGGGACAGACAGCTGTGCACCTGTCCGCCGGGAAACAATCTGCCCGAGTCGGGAACAATTGAAATAAAAGAAGGAGGGACTCGGTGGCACAAACATCAACGAATTTCGTCGATGTCAGAGCAGAGCTCCTCGGCCCCTGGCCCCCGCCCCGTGCTACAGACTGTCCCACGCGTGTCTGCCCATGCCACAGCTCCCCGTGTCCTTCTACCCCCACGCCCACGGCCGCGAGGTTCCCGGGCAGCGGG
>JAHLSL010013030.1:416274-429570 GCA_025920805.1 Petroica traversi
AAGGTACAAGGTCTTTATAACGGTACAGGAAACTTGTGCTTTGAAGATTTGCCCCCACTGAAATCCACTTTTTCCAGGCTATCTTTGCAATTTCCCTCCCTCCTTTGAAGCTGGTGTTTGTGGTCTCCAAGCATAAGGGGGTCTCGGTCTGCCTCACAGCGCTCCAAGTGGTTTTAAAATCTCTTTAAAACCAGGTGCTTCTAAGTCTGCTGGGGTGTGAAGATCCATGAATTTATTACCATGAGCATTCTCCCTCCTTGGCTGCGTTTAGCAGCCGAGGCTGCTGGATTGCAGCAGCTCCACTTGGACTGCAAAGGTATTCCCAGGGGAAAGATGTGAGGAGCGAGCTCCTGGGACACCCTGCTGGGCTAAGGAACCCTCACATGCAGGCCCTTAACGCAGGGGGAGTAGCCAGAGAGGCAGGAGCCAGCGGCCAACAGGGGCCATAGCTGGGACACTGCCGTTGGGGGCTGAGGGCCAGACGGGTCCCCAGTGAGACCAGTGAGGGCTGGGCAGGATCCAGGCTGGAACCAGGGGTTCCCAATGGGACCCGTGCACGACCAGGTATGACTGCAGTGGGACCTTGGAGGAGCCAGGCAGGATCCAGACGGGACCCAGGTGGAACCCCGGCCGTCCCCTGGCAGGACCTGGTCCGCCTGAGCCCCGCGGTTTCCCTGAGTCACTCCCTGCCCGGAGCCCCCCGTTCCTGCTGATGCAGCGCTGATGGGGTCACTAAATGCTTTGTTGAACGCCTGCCCGCGTGCGCCTAAGTGCTTTCAGCCTGGGTGGCTGCTGAATCGGGTTTCCTGGGACAGTTATTTTGAACATAGATACCCAAAGTCTGCTCGAGTCCTTTTCTAAGTGCTTACATTATTTTGTTTTAAAAACCTGGCACTGCATCCTTATCCCTGTGGTCAGAGCCTTCCCAGAGATGTACTTATTTTAATTATATTTGGAAAAACGCTTGCTGGGCACAATGGGCACATCTCTCCTCCTGATTCTAAAACGTGCAGTGTTTTCTCTCAGCCTGTGAGCTCTCGCCCTTCTGGCAGTGCCAGGAGCCCGCTGAGCCCCAGGCACGGTGTCACATCCCATCAGGAATCTGGGAATTCTTTCCCAAGCCTCAGTGGGAAACAATGGGAATAATCCTGGTGTGCCCGTGAGGAGGGATTGGTGTGTCTTATTACCTCCTCTGCTCACTGCTGCTCTTAGTGCAGGACCAGGGTTAGTTAAGCCAGGCTTGGCAAGGCCAGCAGCTGAAGGAGGTTTCTTGGGGCTCAGGAGAGCAGAGAGACAGCTGTCTCTGGAATGGGGAAATTGCCGGTTCCCAGGTTATTATTCACTTTTCACCTAGTTAAACCACCAGAAATTTACTGAAGGCTTCAGAATTTAAGTTCATCATTTCTTTTAATAGTTTATTACTTTTTAAAACCACCCCACCAGTTGGTTTGTTGTGCTGCATTAATGTCTCCCGTGCCAATCGCTTCACCTCCTTCCCAAGGAAACTGGAGAGGTCCCGGAGTGGGGAGCCTACTCCAGAGGCTCCTGTGTGTAGTGGAGAAAGAGGTGATGAGCCCAGCCATGTCCCCAGCACTGCAGGGGTGGAGGGCACCCCAGGGATGTGTGGCACTGCAGGGATTCATGGCACTGCCACTCACCCAAGCTGGTGCCGTGGCCCCTGTGGGCTGTCACAGGGCCGTATCTCTCGGGATGTGCCTGCCTGTCTGTGTCAGCCAACCTCAGCAAGGACAGCCAGCCCCACCGTGGAAAATCCTAATGAAAGGGCTAAAGCTGGGAAGAGTACAGAGTGCTTAGTGGTGTGCATGCAGCTGAGCTTCCTGCAGATTACTTGTCTTTAGACCTAATCCTCCGCTCTGGAAAAAATCCCAAATCTCTTCATTTTCTTATGGAGTGATTATCACAGACTGCGGAATGATTGTATAAAAATTAATCCTGGGAGATGAGATCAGGTTTGGAGCTGCGGTGTGGTGCTGGCCAGAAACTGGTAAACAAATCTTTCCTGAAGTGAGGGAATTAAACTCCAGTGGCTCCCTTGTTTTCCCTGTGCTGAGGGGACTTTATCCAGAGCTCCAGCTGGGTGCAGGAGCAGCAGATCACGGGGTGGCCAGGGATGCCCACAGGACCAGGTCCCAAAGGGTTTTCCAGGGCTTCCCTGAGGTGGGGGTGGGACTGTGGAGAGGGGAGAGGGCTTTGGCAGGACAGATGGGGACACACCAGTAGGGGGACCGTGCTGGCACCCCCAGCTCCAGGCAGTCATCCACCCTCAGGGCTCAGGTTCAAGAAGGTGCTTAAGCCCAGCATTAGGAGCACACGCCATCCCCATCCCGCTGCCAAGTGTGATGGATCTGTGACTATTCTGAAGCCATCCATGAATATTGCATGTGGATCCACTTATTGGAGCCTCCCCTGCATGGCTGCCTGGGCCTAGTTTAATGTTGGGCTGTCAGGAAATGCAAGCCAGGGAGGAATAGCTGGGGATCAGCCCTTTCGGTGCCAGCAGCCGAAGGTGCGGGGGGAGAGGCAGGGAGTGAGCTGGGGGGCACTGCCGGGAATGGGGCTCTGGGCCGATTTAAATCCCTCCCACAGGTGTTTCGTCCCTGGAAATGAACAGCACCCGGCTTTGGGGGAGCTGCCTGCTGGCAGAGCCCTGGGCAGGAGCACAGGGACAGGAACCACCCACACAGCCCTGTCTGGAGCTGCGGGAGGGAGAGGTGACAGTGACTTGGAGTCTTGCTGCAAACTTCTGCTGTGTTTCTCAAACCCAAAAGCAGAGCCAGGGCACCCAGGACCTGCTGCTGTGGTGGCAGAGCCCTGCTGGTGTGCACAGGGAATGAGCAAGGTCAGAACTGCCAGTGGAAAAGCCACCCCGAGGGGGGGCTCTGCAGTAATTCAGTCAGGAGTTGGAGATTAAGGGGGTTAATTTTATGCATTAATCAACAAGAGAGGGAACATTTTATTTTTACTGGATGGCCGGTGTCCCTCCCATTTACACCGCACGGCTCCGTTGATTTCATTAGGATCTGCCAGGCAGGAATGAGAGCGGAACTTGGCCCCCTTAATTAAGATGACTGTTGCTAAAGGCAGAATGATGGAAAATAATTAACCCTGTAAAAAAAACACATGATGCTGAGAAGGAGAAATACATAATTTAGGAATCAGGAGGCCATTATGCAATATTAATTGCAGACAGCATGTCTGAACAGCACGACACACCGCGAGTCGTGCCGCTCCTCACAGAGCTGCTGGAGAGGCCAATCTGGCTCTTGATGTTCAACCAAGAGCCCCAAAGTTGCATCTCTGCAATAAATGTCCTCCACGGCGAGGTCTGGGTGCATTTGGGGGCCCGGGGTGTGCTCAGGAGAGCTGGTGGCACAGGGAGCTGCTGTCTCCATTCCCAGAGCTCCACAGATATGCTGCTTCTGCTGGTGGAAGCTCAACCAATTTCATTAATTAAAGTTCTAATTGTGCTAAGGGAGCTTTGACCTCCTAGGAGGACCCTTGCCCTTCTTTGCAAAGAAAATTGGATTATTCCTCCTAGTGCTGATTGTGAGAGCCTTCTCTGCTGCTAAAATATTCTCTCTACTTCCTAATCAAATGACTTAAAAAGGCCAAACACGGAACTTTCAACAGCAATAACAAACACACCCATTTATTGAAACAGACACAAGAAACAGCAATTCCATAGGCAATTTCTGGGGAAGGCTATAAATGGATGTGAAGGGACGGTCCACTTGTCCCTGGTGATGCTTCAGGGCTTGGATACTGGGCTGTGAAGCTCCTTTTAACAGAAAAGGAACCAGAGCAATGCCCTGGAGATCGGGATGTCAGCCTGCTGGGATAGCAGCGGGAACAGCTGGATCATTTCAGGATGAGGGCGTTGCCACAGCTGCATGGCTCTCTTATTTATTTCACTACAGTGAAACTTTTTTACACTGTTGGTCCCAATATTTTGCTCTCAGAGGCAACTCCATAATAGTGGCAGGGAGAGATGGTGGTGAAAAATCAATTAGTGGTCATTTCCTATATCATTGTCATTAATGGCAAAGCTGATAAGAACCATCTTGTTTAACTGTTAGTAGGAGAAAATGGTTTTCCAGGGGCCTTGGTTCCCAGCTGCTTCCTGCTCACAGGGAAATGGTGGAGATTGTGGGTAGTGCAGGGGTGCACATAAACCAGGAAGAAAATCTTCTCTTTGGCTCCAGATCTTGCCCCTGTTTTGCTAACATACCAGAGGACATCTTATTTTTATTTATCTCTTATGTTTTGATATCTTACATTCTCAATTCAACCTTAGGGTCCTCCTTGCAGCACATCCTTGTTGGTCCCCATTGCAGAACAGGCCTAAAGTTGTCTGGACCCAGCAGCAGGTGGAACTGTGTGATACACAGTCATTAAAAAAGTGTCAGCAATTAGTCATGATAATGAACTAACACAGTAATGAAATTGCTTCCAAGAAAACAACTTAGAAATCTCCTCTTCCAGGTCCTCCTGCTGCTGCTGCTCCCATCACACTCCCAGATGTGTGGGGTCCATGTGGGTGGTGCAGAGTGAGGGCAGGAGGAGGCCCAGCTGCTCAGGTGTGCTCAAGTGTGTACACCTGGACAATGGAACCAACAGGGTCGTGCCAAGCCCGTCCCCAGCAGAGCTCAGTGCTCCCTTCAGCAGCACATGCAGCCTCCATCCTTCAGCCTCCCCTCCTTACATACTAAATCAAGGAATTATTTCCTAACTGACTGTAATTTTATTTTGTAGCCCTCGCTAATGAGCTCTTTGTGTAATGTATCATAAATTACTTACAGCAAGATGTTTCTTTTACTTAGAATGGGTAAAAAAATCAGCGTTGGCTCCAGCCTGCGCCCGCCGTGCCCACACCATACTGGATTTTTCCAGCCGAAGCTCAGCTACGCTCAAACCCTAATTTTGCAGATAAACAGCTTCTATTTCATTAAATGAGCTCTGCCCAGAATGTTTATCTTAGTTATTTCCAGAAAATTAATTCATAGGACTTAATCTGTTTAGCATCTGATTAATGGGATTTTTAATCACCCATGATAATGATAATAACAGGCTTAAAGTAATAACCCAGGAAAAGGTGTGTATTTGTCTTTGCTCTGCCCATTGTCCTGACAGCCATCAGTGCTGCACAATAACTCCAGATATTTGGCATCGTTCCTTTCAGATCTATTGATCAGGTGGGAAAACCAGGCCTAGTTTGAATCCATCTCATTTAACAATGTTTGTAAAAGCACCTGTTATCAAAGAGGGAGTTTGGGAAGCAGCACTGGCAGCTCCTGGAGCCAAAATGCATCCAAACCAATCCTGTATGGGACACAAATGCCCTTAAGGCTTGTCTCTGATAATTAAACACCTGCTGAATGACATTAAAATCAGTTTTGCTACCGGACATGGCAAGGGGCACAACAGGGATGTGTCAGAGCGTGGATTTAGTGGCACAGTGACCGTGCTGTGGCAGAGATGTCTGTGTCTGCAGTGTTTCATGGTGGCTGTCTGAATTCAATTTTTTATCTCAGTGCCACATCCCCCACTGCCATCCTCGGGATCCCAACTGGCCACGAACAGAGCAGCTGAGCCCAAGCAACACTCACTGCAGATGTGGGCAGGGCCCACCCTCCTCCTGTTGGGATTTATTCCCAACTCCTTTCTGTGCTGCTGCAGAGTGGCCGGGCTCCCAGGTTGTTCTCTTGGCTGGGACACCCTTTGCCTTTTTGAGGGGAGAAACTCCTTTTGGGCCTCGCAGAGGCCCCGAGCCGAGTGTTTTTGGCTCTGGCAGGTGAACAGGAGGTCAGGGCACAGGCTGCAGCGCTTCCCAGGGAGGGATCAATACCCAGCCAGCTGTGCTCCCACCCCGAAGGGGAGGAATGCAGGCAGGCATGTGCTGGGGGAGGCAAAAGGCATCCTCTGCCTCTCCCCGGGCTCCTTCCCTCTCCCTGGCTGAAATTGGAAAGAAATGGATCGATCTTTGACTCTTTTTGGGGTGAGGGGAAATTGCAGAATGAAGATGACTTGAAAGAATGAGATGGATGGGAGTAACTGGAGCTCATCCTCCACGGGAGAAGAAAATGCAGCACAAATGATGATGTTAGTGATCCATCCGTCAGTCAGGGGCTTTATTCCGAGGTCCATCATGGAAGGACTGGAACACGGCACCAGTGTGGGCTCTGCTGGCGCAGGAACCTGTGCAGCCTTAATGCCCCATTGTTCCCAGTGGCACAGCAGAACCCCCTAGGTGCTGTGCCCTGCTGGGGTCCCAGGAAGGAGCAGACATCCACGCCGGGCTGTGGTGAGAGGCTTGGAGCAACCTGGCCTAGGGGAAGGTGGCCCTGTCCATGGCAGTGGGTGGCTTTAAAACCCCTTCCAAATCAAACCATTCTGGGATTCTGCAGTTTCCCACACCTGGAAATCTTCCTCCACACCAGAGGCAAAGCTCCAGGGCACCACCAGGACCAGGGCTGAGGCAAAACCTCCCTCCCTTTCCCCTGCTTTTTTTCCATGAGAATTCCCTTTTCCTAACACAAGCATTCCCAGCTGTGCTGGGATGTCCCCATCACCGCGTTCACTCTCCAGACTTGGAGCTCTGTGAGGGGTGCTGGGGCCAGGGGATTCCCTATGGGAGCAAACACCCATTCCTAGGGGCAGGCCGGTCCCTGCAGTTCCCGTGGAAGGGAGGGATGAGCTCTCCTTGGCAGAGCAGTTATAAACTCCCAGCGTAGCAGGTTCCAGGCTGATTGCCTTTCCTGACGGAGTCTCTCTGTAAATGAGGCTTTTCACAGATGACAGATAGAGCTGCTCCTGCGGAGCATAAATCCTGGCAGCCCAAAGTGCCGCCGCAGCCTGTTTAACAGTCCTGCTTCCCCCAGCCCCGAGTTTAGCTCCTCGGGATGACACAGCGCTCCGGTGGCAATTCCTCATCAATTAGCCCTGACGGCACCGCCGGGCCGTGCCGCCGCTCCGCTGAGCCGGGCACTGATCCCGCTCCGGAACAAACCTTCTCCAAGGATGGGCTGCCCTCCATCGCTGCGGGCTGGAAGGCCATTTCCCCTTGTCTGCCGGCTTCTCCGGGACATCTTCCTCCCCCTCGTCCTCTCTCTCCTTGCAGGCTCTCCCATGTGCCATTTATCCCTGTTCCTGACCTCTGGAGCAGATGGCACTGCGGGGTCACGCAGCTCCCCAGGATGTCGGGAATGAGCAGAGGGTCTGTGCTGTGGATCCCAACCAGGACACCCATGGCAGGAGCGCAGGGATGCTCCAGTGCAGGAATTGGCACAGGGATGCCCCAGAACAGGAATGCTCTGTGCTGAGCCCTGTGCCAGACCCACATCAGGGAGCACCAGCAGAGCCAGGGAAGGACACGGGGCCCCATCAATGGTGGTATAAAGGTCTGTCACTTCCTGAGATAGACACAGCTGTGCTGATGTGCACCCTGAGCCACACAGAGTGGATCAGGAGGCAGGTCCCCGCAGCCTCTCCCGCTGTCCTGGGTTGGCCATATGACTTTTTGTATCCCCAACCGTCCCTCCTGCTTATGCTGGATATTTAGCTTTACAGCTTTAAGTTAGGCCCAGAGAGACAGAGAGAGTGAAAGCAGAGAAAAAAAAACACGCGCTGTTTGTCTGCAGGAGTTACATATTATCTCCCCTGCAAGGCCTTGAGAGGCTGCGTTCCGGCAGGACAGGGATATCTCTCTGGTGTGTGCTCTGAGAGCTCACAGCAGAGGGTTTCCTCAGATCTTTCTCAGCTTTTTGCAGGGAGAGACTTTGTTTCTTTTGCTGTTTTTTTTGTTTATTTTTTCTTTCCCCTCCTCCTGGGACTGGTTGGCATCGCGTGGGCGCAAGACACCAGGGAAATCCCCGGCCCCCCCCCCCCGTCCTCCTGCCGCGCCAGGCGCCCCCCCCCCCCCCCACTGGAGAACTGAACCGGACTCAGACGGACTCTGAATCTACCATCTCTTCAGAGGAAGGAGAGGTTTCATTGGTTTTATATTATCCAAATTTTTCCTGTACTTGTGAATATTCTATTTGTTAAATAAATAGTTTTTTCCACTTTTCTCTAAGGAAATTCTTCCCGGACCTGTAGGGGGAGGGGTGATTGGAATCAACTCTTCCTAGAGGAGACCCCCCCAGAGGTTTCCTCCTAAATATTGCTCTAAACCAGGACACCCGCTAACCACAGAACCCAGCCCAGCTGGAGCCTCTCGCATGCCAGTGCTGATCTGGCACGACGCTGCTGAGGCATTGTGAAGGAATCGATTTTTCCAGCCACCCAGGGTACTTGTTCCTGGAGAAACCCAAAGTTTGCAAAGGAAGACAAACATTTAGGTGATCCTGTCCCTTTCCCAAGGCAGCTGGTTCCTGCTGGCGAGCCATCAGCATTCCAGCCGAGGCGGGAGCCGCAGCCCGGCACTCATTACTCTGCTCCCAGATGAACAGTAAGTCTCTGGAGCAGTACTTACAGCCTGTAATAATATTACTGCTCGCTCTCCTACATGGTCCCTCAGTAATTTTTTCAATTAAAAAAGGCCCAATGCTCTATTAACCTTTTGCCTGCTCCTCCATCCTTCATCTGCCGGCGGCCGGGATCACAGCCGTGTTTTAAAGAAGGCATAGATTACTGTAAAGCAGCACCGAGCCCTCTGTCATGGCCACGATGAAGTGTCATTTGTTCATTTAAAAATATGAGCCAGTTTATCAAATTCCCCACCTCTGAACCGGTGCTGGAATCTCTTTGTTACCCGTGCAGGAGGCAGGTGGAGTGAAGCCAGCCGGGATGCCGGGGATGTGGAGCTGGGAGCCGGGGCTGGCAGGGCTCCTGACATCCCTTCTGCCATGGACAGAAGTGTTCTGCCCCCAAATCCTTCAGCAGCAAGTGCTGGCAGCTCCAGTAAATATTATAAATAAATACATCTCTTTTCATCGCCCTGGCACAGGGATGGCATGGAGGAGCTGCTGTTCCCAGCTATCTCGTGGCTGTGGCTCCGTGTCCCATCCCACTTCCCCCCTTTGCACCTGGAAAACTTTATTCCACTCAGGTTCCATGGGGTTTTCCTGGCAGGGTTTACGTACAGACCCAGGGAAGGTTTTGCTGCCCAGGGGTGCACCCGATGCCCCACCACTACCAAACATGCTGGGTTTTATTTTATTCCCATTTATTTCTGATTTGCTGCTTTTATTCATTTCTCAAGACACCAGCTACTGGCTGTAGCTACAGAGACTTGTTAGACAAGAGCCCCAGATGCTCCAGTTTGATTTCCAGGATCCACAAATAACAGTGTACAACACATGATTTGCTAGAAATTACCTAAAGCTCAGCCCTTCAGAGCTCACTGTGCTGTGCAGAAAAGAGACCCTGTTCCAATCAATATCCTTTCCACGTTCTCTGCTTGCCACTGGCCATTATTTCACTGGGTTTATTTTGCTTACAGTCCCAGCTGCATCAATACAAGAGCTCCAAGTGGTTTGGAGGTGGGTTTTGAGTTCGAACCCCCTCCCTGGTAAGGTTACAGGTCCTGGAATAAAGTGATAGCCATAGAAACTGCTTCAGAAAGGTCGAGCAAATATGCCTCTGTCCCAGCAGTGGAGAGAGCAAAAGAACAGAGAATCTGCAGCATCATCTCCAGTTTGGGCCGTGTCCACACACATCCCCTTCCCAAGAATGTGTGAAATGGCTCGGCTTAGCTGGGAGCCAAACCAGTCAGGGTAAATGGGGATAACTCCATATGAATATTGCTATTGAGCCTTATCCTACAGTGCCGTACTGAATTCATAGATTACTCATTTGCCGAAGGCTTTGGAATTCCACTCCTTAATCCCACTTTTGCCCAAGAGCTTGTGCCTGTGTCAGTTGGGAAGGGCTTGCACAGCCGCCTCGGCTCCCATTTGGGGACTCTTTCCTTATGGAGCAGCCTCAGGTTAAAGATGTCTTGTTATTCCGTCATTTTCCCCGCAGAAGTTCCCATATCCTGCAATCAAGGTATTTTCCCCTCTTTCCTTGATGAGCTAAACACGTCCGGCTCTTTCAGCTGGTTGCTGTGCAGTGTATTTTTGGCTGCAGGTAATTTTTATGGCTATTTTCTGTTCTCCCCCCAGTTTCCAGCATCCTTTCGATCCCTGAGTACCACAACAGGCTGTAGCACTGCAATATCTGGCTACAAGTGCCCCATGCTGAGGCAGGAGCAGCTCCCCTCCGCCCCACCTGCATTTACCCAGGGCTTCCATTAGCCCATTTTCCCACAGCAGCTTTTTGGGTATCATGTTCCATTATTTATTTGCAGATAAACACCTAAAAGCTGGATGTTTTCCAGAGCTGTTGCTCCCGGAGCGGTCTCCTCTGCGGTGCCCTCCCAGGACACCGCACGTGGCACTGGGTCTCCAGCTGCAGCTTTTACCGATGCCCTCCCAACTCCTCCAGTGTCCCCCTGCTCCTCCTCTTGCTGGTCCTGCTGGTCCCTGCAGCCCTGGAAGTGTTCGGGATAGGGCTTGCAGCAACCTGTTCTAGTGGAAGGTGTCCCTGCCCATGACAGGGGGTGGGACTGGATTGTCTGTAAGGCCCTTCCCAACCCAAACCAGCCCCCTACCAGCCCTGGGATGTTCAGCTCCTTTCCTGCATTGTGTCCCATCTCCCTCAAAATCTCTCTTTCCCCAGGAGCTTATGTGGATTAGCAGGTCTCTCCGTGTTATCCATAAACCTCGCTGATCTCCAGAACACTGATGGAATGGGATTGTGCACACCTTTTCCAGGCTGGATGCACCTCCTGTCTCTGGGACAGGCTGCCAGACCTGCTCCCTGTGCCCGTGGGCTATCCTTCTCCCAGCCATGCTGATGTCCCTCCTTTCCCTTCTTGGCCCTCAGATTTATTATTCTACAGTGATTGCGTTGAATTGCATTTGAAATCAATTAGCACAGGTACTCAGAGATGAATGTTCATGCTCTGAAAAAAGGTGATGAAAACATACCATTTAAATAGAAATCAATTTCCCTTTCATGTATTTCTTCCTATCTGCTGCCCGAAATTAATAGTTTTTAGATATTTGTGCTCGGAGAGGAGAGGCTCCCCTCGTAAAGCACTTCCCTCTCCTCCTCCTCCTCCTCTCCTCCCGGCTCCCGGGCTCTCCCACTCCGCTACCCTCTTCGGCAGCGGGGCTGCTGTGTTTGCCGAGCAGGAGCAGCTCGCCGAGGAGCGCCTGCAGTTGCCTCCTCCCTCCTCATCTTTCTGGGACATCATTAGCCACTTCTCCATGGGAAACTCTTGAACTGGAGCCTTGACAAGCAGCGGGGCCGCAGCACAGGGACCCCAGGCAGTGCCGCACCTTCACCTCAAGCCCCGTGTGCCAATTACCCTCGCAGGGAGAACAAGGCGGGGGTTAAGGGATCGTCCCTCCGGAGCCGGGGCAGCGCCGTCCTCCACCGGCACTGCCGAGCACGGGGGAGCCCCCAGACCTCCAGCAGTCCCGGGCACACCTTGGGTCAGCTCTGGTGCCACTCGGGCTTCAAGTTTGGGACCAAAGCCAGGAAAAATCTCCAGAAACAAAAGCACCTCTTTGTTCAGGGCTCTGAGTGTGGAGTCCGGGGACACGGCTGAGCTGAGGGTGCTCCTGCCGCTGCAGCCTGGCCTTGGTGGCTCCACACATCCTTGCCCTTCCAGCTACCTCAGTAAGATGTCCCTGGAACTCTGTCCCACTAAAATGTCACGACTTTCCTAATGCCCGAATAGTGCACGAGCCAGGTAAAAAGAAGAAAAAAAAAAAGGCAATTTTTTGCTAAACTTTCCTGGAAAATTGTGACCCAAGGATCCTTGTTCCACACTCCATGGATCCCCTGAAGGAGGAATTTTCCCTGGGCTAAAGAAGCTCTCAGCAGTCAGGGGACGACCTTTGATAGGGTGCCCTAAAAATGACCTGTCCCCTCATCCCTGGCTCTTAATGCCAAGGGTCTCCCTAACCTGCTTGTCCACAGGAACCAGCTCTTTAATGCCATAATCATTTCATTTATTATCTTCTTTAGGCTACAAAATCTAATCCCCAAATTTAGGCAAGCATCTGTCCTCCTCGTTTCCCACAAGGCACCAAATTATCGCTCAGCCCCTCCGCTATGCCCTGATCCCTTCGATCTGGATTTTTTTCAGTGTTACTAATCTCATCGTCCAATAATTTTTCCTCACCATCTGTTTTCCAGCAGGACTCCCATGCTTGGGGGACCCTGAACCCTGGGACTCCCTGGCTCTAATCCCGGCCGTGCCAGCGAGGCTGTGGCGATCCCGAACAAGCTGCTCCCTTGACCTCCTTGTCTCGCAGATGGAGCCAGTGTGGAAGTAGGACAGCAGGAAAATTGAAGTGCTGCGCTGCTGCTGGGCTCTCACAGGGAAATGAAGTGCACGGGCGAATTAGGTTAATATTCTTTCTAATGGGGAGGGTGGCGAAGTGTCCTGGAGAGGCTGTGGCATCCCAGGCTGGAGTTCTGGGTCTGCCACGGGAGTGGGGCTGATCCAGGTGCTCAGGAGCAAACCCTGTGCTGGGATTATTCTCTGTGGGATGATGCATCTTCAGCTCTGAGCTCTTCCCTGCTCATTTCATTCTCACCATGGGTGAGCTGGAGAACGGATGTTTCCCATCCACTCTGGATCCCCCAGACCCACAGGCTGCCTCCCCCTCCAGCACCCTCAGGGCAGCAGTGGCAGCAGCAGCCAGTCACTGTCTTGGGACAGAGGCACATTCCCTGATCCCTGAACTGGACTGTGTCCAGTTCGGCAGAGAGGCCCCAGGGTCCCCTTGCCCTGTGTCAGGACCCCCATCCAGGCTCTGGGAGCAGCTCAGGAGTGCTAAAGGCACAGGGACACCTTCCAGTCGATGCCCTCATTTGCATGTTTCATTTTTAGACATTTTTAAACTGTGCCTAAGATTTCTCTAAGAGAAATCAGGTTTTCAGCTCAGCCCGTGTTAAAAACGAGGTCCTTTTCTGTTAAAGTTAAAAGGTTTTTAATAAAAAATCAACAAGAAAAGAGAAAGACAAAGCAAAGGACTTACGGCGTCCTGGGACGCCGGGTGTACTGGCACAGAGCCAGAGCACACTTCTCCTAGAGAGAGACTTTCTTTAAATACTTTTTTTTACTTTTACAACTTGTTGTATAATTCAAATGAAGTTCTTTTGAAGAATTCAGTTAGTCCTTTATCAATCCCCGGCAGAGGAGTCTCTTATCCAGGAATATCTTGATAGGAGTAAATCGCCTTGCTTGAGGGGTGGTTTGTGAGTGATATTTCACAT
>JAHLSL010013030.1:449570-499479 GCA_025920805.1 Petroica traversi
CAGTACCAGCCTGCTCGGCCTCAGGCACTTTTCCCTGTGGTGCAGTTCCAGTCACAGCCGGCAGGGGCGCTGGTGGCTCCCTGTGGGCAGGGCGGGTGCGATGATTCCCCCGAGGCTGCAGGGGGCGCTCCGGCGCCAGCCCAGGTGACACGAGGTGATGGCGGCTGTGCTCAGGGCAGAGAGGGGTGGAGGAGAGGCTTTGCTTCACAAGCCCTCGGGGCAGCGATGTCGGTGCCGCGGCAGGATCCCCGGGAACAGCGAGATGGGACAGCGGAAGGTCCCGGCAGGCAGGGGGGGCTGTGAGGAGCAGAGGGGAGAGCAGGTCCGTGCTGGCCGGTGCGTCCCTCCAGCAATCAGCAGCTCTGGCCGTGCTCCGAGATCCCCCAGAGAGCAACAGCTGTCTCGTCCTGCCTTTTTACCAGCCCAAATCTCCCCTTATCTCTGCCCCCTGGGAAGAAGCTTGCCTCTCTCTGGCTTGGCTGCCTTCTTTGTTTTCTTAAGTACCCAACCATCAGTTCCTTAGCAACTTATGGGAGGAAAAAATTCCTTAAGAAAAACAAAGGGAAGAAAATCCAAACCCCAGCATCCACGCGGCATTATTTATTCATATTCCCATTGTACAGGGAGCTCGGATGAGACACAATCCATTGCTCCCGCTCTGAGAGCACAAAAAAGGGAACCTGTTATGCGGGGCCGGGCTGGGAAGGGAGGGGAAAACGGCAGCGGGATCTTGCAAAGCCGGCCCTGAAAGCAGGATGTGGTATCCAGGGAGGAACATCCCGCTGGCCAGGGCAGGGCAGGCCATCCCCCGCGGCATCCCCGGGATGTGCGATAGCAGGGAAGTGCCACGGGAGTGGCACCATGGCAGCCTCCCACGGCCCTGGAGTGCCCCACAGCCCCTCCAGCCCTCAGCTCCACAGGGCACAAGCAAAGGAGAAAAGGAGGCCCAGGAGGGCCCTTCGGGCTCTCCAGGACTCCCTGACAGGAGGGTGGAGCCAGGCGGGCGTCGGGCTCTGTTCCCAGGGAACAGGGACAGGATGAGAGCTGGAGGGGCACGTGCTGCTCCCCAGGGCAAGGAGGTGTCCTTGGATGGTTTGGGGCTCCCCTCCCGGTGGGCAGCAGGCCGGGCCCACGGCTCCCGCCCTGCCCGCGGGATGGGGAGGTGATGCTCTCTGTGGTTACACCCAGGAGGGAGCTGGCATCTTGCAAGGGGAAAACAAATGTGTTTCCCACTCAATTAAATGTAACTGGAGGCTTTGGAAAAGCCAGCGGGCTCCATTTATGGCTTTGGGATGGCAGGAGGGCAAGGCTTTAGGAACCAAATCCTGCTGGGAGCCCATTTGGGGGAGAGCTGTTTGCTCTGGAAGATGTGGGGTTGGAGTGCTGTGTGTTAATTGCTCACACGACAGAAGCAGTCGATGTGCTGCACAAACTGCTCCGTGGGCTGTTTTCCAGGGAGCCAGGTGAGGGGCTGGAGCAGAGCCGTGAGGAAAGCAGGTGACAGTGAGGACACACCCGGGTGTGCTCCTTCCTGAGTGGATTTTGGACCTTTAGGGCACCCGTGCACAGCAATGTGTGACAGGGATGACTTCCCTCTCGCTGTGGATGCACACCCAGGGAGCTGCTGCCGGGGGATCTGCACCACTGATCCCGAGAGCTGTCCTCCACAGCTCCATCCTCCATCCCTGTGCCACGGGAAGGGCGACCCTGGCTGTGTCACACCTGCTGCTGGGTGCTCTGAGGCCCAGCCCTCACTCCCTGACCGCATCCCTGGATGGATGTGGGAACAGCAGCACTGGGAGAAGGTCCATCTTTCACCTCCAAATCCCCAGTGCTGCTGCCACAGAGCCTGGAGAGGGGGGTTAAGCTGTTTCAAAATCCATCTCCCAGCTCATTATTATGCCGGGGAATTTTTCATTCATCGGGAATCTACGGCAGCATTTTAATGCAAGAAGCTCCCTGCTCTGTTCCTCTTCCCCTGAAGAAAAATAGCTTAATTTCTGCAGTTTGATAGATTTTCCTGAGCCTTCAAAAGGTAGAGAAAGACTCTTGAAAATCGGTCGTTGAACTATCCACAGGCATTTTATAATGGCTGTAAATAGGCCTGGACTGAATAGCTCTCCAGGCATCAGCTTGAATGGTGTCCTTGACACTGTTATTATCCCCACGGAGAAAAAAATGGAAAAAAGAAAGTGAAAGGAAGTCTGGGAGCCTCTCCACACTGCAGTTGGTGTGTCTCTAGGCTGGAGAGCTAAATCCCCCGCTACTGGATCTACATCCCTGGAGATGTGCTGGTTTTCACTTCCCAGAATTGTCAAAAATGTCATGGAATTTCCTGCATTAAAAAAAAAAAAAAATCAATGACCTTGAGAAATTTTGAAAGTCCAGAGCAAATAAAGTACAAGAAGTTTAGGGGAATTTATTTTCTGCCTTTTTGTCCCTTTGCCCACCTAAATCCGTGGCTCCTTTCCATCAGGGAATTATTTTTGTAACTTCCAAGCTGTCGTGTCCCACTGCTCTTTGCTGAGGAGTGGGCTCTGACCCTCAGTTTTGGGGGGGCCTTTTTCAGGGTAACCATTTACAGCACCCCAACACATCACCATGTGCAGCTCCAGAGCTTTCCCTCTCCAAACCCCATTTGGATTTCACTGCTGCATATCCCAACACCTCCACTAAACCTGTCCTTTTCACCTTACATCCTGTGGGATTATGTCACCAGAGACACTGCAGAAAAACTCGAGGTAAATCAGCAGGAATAATTTTCTCAGCTTAAATAAGGTGCTTTCATTTCTTGAAAGCCACTCTGATTTTTCCAGCCCCCTCACAAGGCAAAAATAGCGTGTCCTAGAAATGGCACTAGCGTATGGATTTCTCCCTATGGAAAACGAGCACAGTGATCGGCCATGTCTCTCCTGGAGCAGCCTCAGAGCCCTCCCTGTGAGGTGATGTTCTGCCAGGCTGTGGGCTGCAGGATGAGTTGGGTTGGAAAGGAGCTTAAAGCCCATCCTGTGCCACCCCTGCCATGGGCAGGGACACCTTTCACTGTCCCAGGCTGCTCCAAGCCCCAATGTCCAGCCTGGCCTTGGGCACTGCCAGGGATCCAGGGGCAGCCCCAGCTGCTCTGGGCACCCTGTGCCAGGGCCTGCCCACCCTCCCAGCCAGGAATTCCTTCCCAATATCCCATCTAAATCCTCCGTAGCCAAGCCTGAGGCCTTCTCCTTATTCCCTCCCCTTCCTGTGGGAGCTAAACCAGAAAAAATCTGCATTTTACCCCTCAGTCCGTGTTCAAACACGAGGAACAGCTCAGCCTGGGGCTGAACCCGCTGCGGGAAGAGGGGAGAGCACGGAGCAGGGCACTGCTGGCTCCGCCAGCCACTGTTTCATCCCCCGCTGCACCCTCGGGGATGCACTCGGTCCCTCTGCGTGCCCTGGGATGCTCTCGGGCCCCCAGCACGTCCCCAGCATTTTACTAAGGTTGCTTCCCCCTCCCGACACGCTGCAGGCGCTTGGCAGCGCAGCCGCCCTTCCCGGCACCGCCGGCGCTAATTGCTCGGGGTCGTTAGCGAGCGACAGCCGCCCTCCCTCGGCCCCGCTCCCTGGGGGCTCCTCCGCTGCCTTTCCTGGAAGTGTTTCCTCCCCGGGCCCCTGCAGTTCCGCGTCCATCCATAATTGATGCCTGGGTGGGATTTGTGGCCGCGCTGGTGGGAGCGGAGCTGGGATGAGGGGTGCAAGGCTGGACCCCATCCTGTGTGATGCCACCCGCCGTGGAGCTTCTCGCCGTGCTGGTTCTCGGGACGTGGGCGACACGGCTGGGGCTCGTTCAGATGGAAAGCTGCCCTCTGTGAGCTCGTTATCAGGGATGGGCTTCATCCCGAGGTGTGCAAGTGCCGTCGCCAGCGCTGGAGCCCCCCTCCCCTTCCCAAATCCATCGGGACACACGGCTGGCAGCCCCCGCTGTCCCCGGAGTGTGCCTTGTGACAGGGATTTTCAGCCCTGTCAGTCCCCTGACTTGCTGGGAAACCTAAAATCCCGGACCCAAACTCTGTATTTAATGGCCCCAGCCCCTCCAGCGGTCACATAATTCCCAGCTCCGGGCTCGGTGCAGCAATGAGCACTCGGAGTTTTTAAGCCCTGGGTTAATTGTCTTCCTCCTCCCCGGCAGCGCAGGAGAACAGAGCAGGCACGAAATGAATCCCACAAAACCACGGCTGACAAGCTTAAAAATATATTTTCCTGCAAGGAACTAGGGGAAGGACGGGTGATTAATGAAGACTATGAAGAAAAAGTTTTATCCAGCAGATTAATTTCATCGGGTGTTTAAATCCTTAGCGGAGTTGAACAAGATGATCCGAGGAGAAGCTGGAGGGCCTCCCTGGGCACTCGTCCTTCCCAGCTCCCTCCCTGCCCGGCAGGGCACGGCATTCCAAACCAGCCGTGCTCTGTGTCCCAAGGCTCCATGGCCCCCCTGCCCTTGTCCCCCTCAGGCACCGCTCGGCTGCGCTCGGCTGCGGCTGCTCCAAGCAGTTGGGATGGAATTTGTAGGAATCGTTAACTTCAAGTACTGATTTACCTGGAGAACCAAGTGAGCACCATTAGCAATAGAGTTTGCCCCTCTTCTGAATAATGCAGTGTTTTACAAAAAAAACCTGAATATTTGTTACCCTCCATGTGTTTTCCCCTGCAGAGACAACCGAGGAGAGGGAGAAGGAATCTGGAGAACAACCTTTTCCAGCTTTCATGTTCAGGGAGCAATTAATTATCCAAACCTCCAGTTTGGGAGGAAAAGATACTTAATCTCTTTTAATCCCTCAGGACTCAGACCTTTGACCTGGAATCCATGACCTCCTGCATCCCATGGGACAGGATGGCACAGATAAATGTCCCAGGAAAGGCTGCCCAGGGAAGACTTGCTGCCAACTGCCTCTCCAGGTTGGCTCCATATCCATCCTGGAAGGAGGCGACTCCTACTAAGTCCCTGCATGGTTTGGCTTGGAAAGGACCTTGGAGACCATCCAGTTCCAATCCCCTGCAGGCTGGGATATTGGGACGGGTTTGGAGCTGCAGCTCACTCCCTCCCACAGAGAATAATTCACAGCAACTGCAGAGGGAATGAAAAAGCTCTCCCTGACAGGCAGTGCGTGGTTCTGAGCCCACAAGTCCCATTTATGCTCCTTCCCAAGCCTCCCATCATGTGTCTGAACAGAACTCCATTACAGAGCTACTATCCTGGGCTGTGTCCCTACCCATGGCAGGGGCTGGAACTGGCTGAGCTTCAAGGGCCCTTCTAGCCCAAAGCACTCCAGGACTCCAGGATTCTATAACCTCCCCCCACAGCCAGTGCTCCAGGAGCAGGTGGATGACTCTGGAAAAGTGAAAACTACAGAAAATTGACACTGAAAGGAGCAATCACAGCAGCAGCGGCCGCAGCTCTTCCCAGTTCCCATGGCAAACCTTCCCCTGGGACTGTGTGCTCCTGACCCTAAACCTTCCCCATTTTCCAAGCCAATGCACTTGATGGGAACTCATCTCTGCACTCCCCACAGCTCCCCTGCAGATCCCCGGGCTGGGACACAGCCGCTTTTGGCTTGGCTGAGTCTCTGAATCCATTTCACAGATTGGATTTGGGCTCTGCTTTGATTTGCTCCCATTCCTTCTGGCTCAGCAGATGTCCTCACCTATGGAATACATGCTGTCCTGTTATCCTCAGGAACACAGGGATGTGTTTCCTGTAAAATAGACCCATTTTGGGGAAAGGCTCAGGAACTGATGCCTGAACTTGGCTTTTTAGGGTGTTTGCTCCCTTTTCCATGTTTAACACAAATCCATCAGGCTGTGTTCCCATCTGATGTCCCACCTCAGGCTGGTGGGACTGTGGGAAGGGGCTGGTGCAGGGGCACTGGTGGACAGTGGGAGCATCCAGGGAGGAATGACAGAGCTGTTTGGATGGAAGAGCTGGGAGGGACCCCGCTCCCGCTGCTCTGCCACAGGCAGGGCACCTATCCCACCTCAGGGAAGGACTGGGGTATTTTCCCTCCCTCAAAGGAATTTCCCTCAGTCTCTGTGGAAAATAGACCTGTGCTGGACAGACACCCCAGGAGTGGCAGGGAAACCCCTCTGGCAGCCTAGGATCATCCCAGCCTCCATCCTGTTCCCTCCTGCCTCTGCCTCTTCCCACAGGGCCACCAGCAGCACCTTTGTTGTTTGTTCCTGGAATAAAGTGCATTTTAACCCATTTTCTGGCTGAATCCATTGTTTTATAAAAAAAGCCAAATTAAACCCTGCAAATTGTGCAGATTCCAGCATCACTTATATGCTAGAAGCACTGATTTCCTTTCACTGTGTTGTAAACTGTGAGTAGGTCTGCAGGAGTGAGTAAATGCCTGTTTAAGGTTATTTATATCAATAAATAAATATTTACCCCTTTTAAAGCATCTCGAGTCCTTTGCAAACAGGTTTCCAATTTACAAAAATCAATTAAAATCTGATATTAGAATGCACCAGACCACAGTGATGTTCCCAGAGATGTCACTCAGCCTCCATTCCAAGCCCTGCATCAGCATTCCAAAAGCTCTGCTGCTGAAAGAGCAGAAAGTTTCACCTTTTAATTTTTCATAGCGGATTAATTTTTAATTTTCAGACATCAGAGAGAGGGGGAAGTTCCCCAGGAGCCTCTCCCACTTCAAAGCGCGCTCCAGGCAACCGCTGGATCGAGTGTCAATTTATCACACTGGAGGCTCCGATCCAGATTTTTCCTGATTTTTTTCTTTTCTTTTTGTTCAGACAGAAGTATTAATGCTGGTGAAGTTTTCTAAAACCTGGGAAGAGCCTGGGCAGAAGCAGAGCCTCTTTTCCTGCCTCCTCCGCTCCCTGGAAGGACAGTGAGCTCCCAGGTGGAGGAGCAGAAGGGCCGTGGGCTGTTCCCAGGCCTGCAGTTGGTTATTTCACTCTCCTGAGCTGAGGCTGCAGCAATGGAATCAAACAATTGCTCTGGGCATGGAAATGCCCTCAGGGCTAACCCAGCGGGATGAACGGCCCCGAGCACACAGGGAGGGCAGGTGACAGCTCCAGGTGTACCCTGGGCTTCCAGGGCCTGTCATTCCTGTCAGAGGAGATGACAGCGAGCACAGTCCCCCACCCGAGGTGTGGGACAGCAGCAGCACATCCCGGGCTGGGAATTCTCCAGGCTCTGCCATGGGACCTTTGGTGTTTGGCTGTACCGAGGCTCCTTTGCCCAGACCCACCCTGAGGTGTCAAGTGTTGAAAATAACTGCTTCCCTCCCTCTCCCGCACGGGATCATCCCAGCCTTGTCACAACACATCCTCCACTTAGAGCTTGGAAGTATTTTCCTCCTGGCTCCCAGCTATTGATTTTCCAAGGCTCAGCTCTGCCCAGCAGCTAAAGGAGAGGCTTCTCCAGGCACTGCCTCTGCACCGTCCCTCCCTGCATCCCATCCAGCATCGCCCTCCCAGCCCCAGGGAACAGAGGATCCACCTGGCCTGAAAGGGAAAAAGTCACACAACTCCTGCAGGGTTTGTGCTTGGTCATTCCTGACCTGCTCCAGAGCATCCCATGGCACAGGGGCTTCCTCTGCAGGCCGATGGTTGCCATTCTTTAAAAACACTGGATATCCCAGATTGCAGCCCACAGACAGTGCAATACAGTCAAATTTATTTACTGCAGTTATTTCCTTTGGGGGAATTCACCCCTGCTCTGGAGCCAGCCTGGGACAGCTGGGGGTGGTCACCTGCACAAGAGAAGGCTCCAGGGAGAGCTCAGAGCCCCTGCCAGGGACTAAAGGGGCTCCAGGAGAGCTGCAGAGGGACTGGGGACAAGGCAGGGAACAAGATGATCCTTAATATCCTTCCAACCCAAACCATTCCAGGATTCTGCTCTCATTCCAATGGAAATGGGCAAAATCCATTAAACAGTGACAGATTCCTGATGACTGGACAAAGAATCAGCAGCAGGAGATCACTGACACCCATGAAAACCAACACATTTCAGTCCAGTTTTATTCCACAAGCATATTTACACCAGGAAAGTTAATCCACAGAGGGCAGGGAGTGGAGTTGTGGAGAAGCAAACACTGGAACCATCACACGGTGAATTTGTCACTCCCTCCCATCCAGGTGTCCCCTCGTGTCACTCCGGAGCTGCCACGGAAGCCACGGACACCTCTACACTCACAGGGATGAGGCCAAACACAGCACCAAGGACAGCACAGAAAGCTCACACTGAACAGCGGGACAGGGACAGACCCAGCAGCTTGTGTTCAACATTCCTACTGGTCTGAGCTTCCTGCTTCTGAACTGAATTGTAACAGCACATAGATATGGAGCTTCCGGGCTGCAAATCCCATCTGGGTACTATACAATCCTAATCGGAATAAAATACATTTATTTATCTTCTGGAGCCATGTGAAAAATGAATTCCTTCATTTTTGGTCTCCAAGTACCATTTTTAGCTTAACAGGTAGTGCCAGCCTCAAGTCTGAGCTCTGCAGCCAAGGAAAAGCTGCACAGAGATACTGAAATAAAAGAATATTTGAGAGGTTTTTTTCTCTTTCCCATGAGCAGAAACCAGCAAATTTCACACAAAATATTCCACAAAATCAGGTATGTAAGAAGGAAACACAGTCACAGTGAGTGTCACACAGGAATATTCCTACTGAAGGAAATATTTCAGTACATCCAGTCAACAATTCATTTTTCCCATAATTTTGATAATTTTTCCATTCAAAATAACCCCCTTTGTCCTTTATTTAAATAAATATCTGCACTAGTGGCAAAAACCACCTTTCTATATAAATACTGCTTTTTTCCAAGTCTACCATTTAACAAGATTTTTGAATTATTTATTTACATGTGTACTATCATTTTTCCTTCCGGCCTGGGCACAGCAGCACTTCCAATCCCCTCAGAAAGGGAGACCTCACCCCCTTGGGATCAGCACACAGGCTGTGCCCCCCAAATTCCAGCCCCCCGTTCCCAGGCAGGTACCTGGCTCCAGGGGCATCACCCACCAGCATTCCATGGTCACCAGCAGAACGTCCATGTAAACACGAGCCTTTTTGATAAACACTGAGATTCTGGGAGGCTCCAAAGGGAACAGGGGTTGGATGACATCCAGCGCCGAGGGGCTGGGCTCAGCCGGGCTAAGCCACTGCGGACCAGGATGAGCTGCTCCTGATCCCGCTCTGCCCGCAACGCATGGAGCGGCCCCCTGGGCCTTCTTCCTCCTGCGTGCAAGGAAAGGCTGTCAGGGCCACCAGCCGGCTGGCAAACATGGGATCAGCCCCTCAGACCCTAGCAGGATCCTCTCAGAGCCTGGCTGAGCCCCTGCAAGCCAGGAGGAGCCCCCAGCACTGCTCTCTGTGCTGCTGCCCACAGCAGGGGCAGGGCTCCTGGGAATGGGCAGGCCCACCTAGACCATGAAGCGGTGCTCCTTGCCGTCGTGGGCCATGAGGATGACGTTGCGGTTGGAGGTCCAGATGAGCCGGGCCAGCCGGAGCGTGTTGTGGGAGCCGGGCGATGCTGGCTGCACCGGCGGCACCTGGTAGGTCTTGACGCAGCGCAGCTGGGGTGCTGAGTTGAGCATCCCGATGCTCCCCAGGAGAGAGGTGTTCATCTGCGGATCAGGGAGTACTTCGGGTGGTAAGGGACTTCAGAGCTCACACAGTCCCACCCATCCGTCCCCGCTTTCCACCAGGCTCTCCAAGCCCTGCCTAACCTGGCCTCTGCCGGGTTCCGCTCTTTGGAAAGCAAGCCAAGCACTGCTGGTGCTGGCTCCGGACTCTGCAAACTGAGATTCCCCAACCCTCCGGGACACCACTCTCCATCCCCCCACACGCATGGCAACCCTAGGATTTCTGTCCCCAGGAAACCTTGGCAAACCCCGGGATATTTTACTGCTGTTGCCATGTCCCAGCCATCCCTGCTCCCGGCTCTCCACAGCAGCAGAGCGGTGTCAGGGGTGTAAATCACGGCATCCGGAGCTGGGAGCGCGCGAGCCCCGCTGACATTTCCACAATTTAAATCATCTTGAGTAATAACCCTTTTAGGATGACTAATGCTCCTGATTTTCCTGCATTAATAATCATGCCAAACGGGACATGGAAGGGAAAAATCACTGGCGCACGAGGTCACATTTGAGAACTACACGGAGGATGGTTTAACTTCTTATGTTTGGGCTGGAAGGGATTTTAAGGATCACCTCATTCCACACCCCTGCACGGGCAGGGTCACCTCCCACTAGTCCAGCTTGGTCCAAGCCCAATCCAGCTGTGACATTCTCTCCCTAGGGATTTTTTCCCCGCTGACACAATTCAATGCATGCAGTAAAGGGATGAAATCCCAGTCCCGAGTTTGCTAATGCCATGGTACAGAGGCAGGGCTGGGAAGGTGTCCTTACCTGCCAGAAGCACAGGTGGCTGTCGGAGTTGGAGTAGGTGGCCAGGTACCGGCCATCGGGGGCAAAGGCCACAGCAGTGATTGGTCCTTTATGCCCATGGATGGTCTGGGAACAGGGCAGAGAACAGGAATGTAGCCCAGAAAACAAGAGCACCCCACGGAAATGTCTCCCCAGTGAGCTCCTCTCTCACAGCAGTGCCCCCAAAAAGGATCAATAAGCCCAAGTCAGTGTTAAATCCAAGACGCCACATGAGCTTCTCCTAGAAAATCCCATTTCCTACTGGATCAGCATTAGTAAAACCCCATTAGCAGTGCTCCTGTGCCCATCCCCGGACTATTAAAGCCCTGCTCAGTGTGGTGCACCTGGAATGAGCCTGATATATCAAGACCCTATTAATGTATTAATTTATTCCTCGTGGAAAAGGTGAGCAAACCCCAAATGTCTTTAATGGGATCCCCAATTAATTAGCTGATCCCACATTTAGCTCCATCCCACTCTTTAGCACTTAACAAGCACGGAATACTCATCAATAAAATATGTTTTGGTGAGACAAAGGTGGAAATCAATAGGAGCAGCACACTTGTTGCTCTTTTTAATCCTGGAATACGTTCCAAGAAATACAAATCCTTCAGGGAATCCAGCTGCTTTGTTATTTAAAGGAAGTGCTTCTCTAATTGATGCTAATCCTTTTCAGCCAGGATTTCTGTGGTGTTAGCCTGGGTTTTCCATGAGAAACTGAAGCAAACCCAAACCACTACTGCTCATTCCAAATATTCCAAGTACCGGAGCAGTTGTATGAACACACAGTAGAAATCCTGGGGAAATCTGTGTGATACCACTTTGGAAATATCTTAATTCTGCCCAACAAGGACGGCGGGACCACATGCAGCTGCTTCCAGCTTCCCTCTGCCCAGGGAAGAGGATGCTCCTGGGAGCCTACTGGACTTCTGCACCTGCCCCCCTGTACCACAGGATACACTCAAGCTATTCCAACAACCTCATTCCAAGTCCAGTACTTGGGAAAGTCTCCACTGAATTGCGATATTCCACTAAAGGTGATGTACAAAATCCACACTGGATCAATTCTATATTGATAAATACAGTGAAATGCATATTTTAAATTGATAATGCCCTACTGGAGATACCCAATATCATTCGATCCCCTTTATTATCTGATATTTATCATTCCAAATTCCTTAAATAAAAGGGACAGAATTTCCTGTGCTGGGAAAGCAGCACTGTCCTTGCAGTGCCCAGCCTGGGAACCCTCAAAGCAGTGACAGGGAGCTGTCAGCCCCAAGCTCTGCACAGGAGACAAAGCATCCAGGGATGGGTGTTGGCAACTGAAGGAGGAGGTGACTCTGTCACCCCTTCCTGGATGAGTGCAGTCATGGCTGAAAAGTCATGGGTAAGAGAAAGCAGAAATGTTCTTATCAAGCTTTTCAAAAGAAATTCCTATTTTTGAAGCCATTTAATGAAAATCTCTATGAACTCACACCAGTGTCAGCACCTTTAATTATTTAATTTAATTATTAAATTAACAAAAATCCCTTCATCTGTTATTGGGCATGTTTAGAAAAGGCCTTTGGCCTATCCAATCAAGGTTACACAATTTAGGGATGTGCTTTCCAGTGACCAGGTTGTCCTGCCTCACCTGGACTTGGAAATGCAGGTGTGGATTGCAGGATAAACACCTTTAAAGCACCATTTTAAAGAATAGCATCTTTTACTCTGTCATTATTTAAGCCAAGCCACCATTCATTCCAAATGGAATATTAAATCCTTCTCTGCCTTCCATATAAATCAAACTTTGCCGAGGCATCCAGGACTGAAATAAAATCAGCCCTGCACAATCCAATTAATGCTCAGATTGCTGGGATTTTAATTCTGGAAGGACCCAGGACCAAACATTATTGATTCCAGCCCAGGCTTAAAAGCAGTTTTTGCTTTGAAATAAACCCAAAATAACTTGCGTTTCTCTTTAATCTTCCGGTGCAAATGACCCAGGTTTTAGGTACAAAAATTACAAGTATTTCTGAAATGCAGCTCTAAATATTTATGATGAATCCCAAGACTTAATGAATAAAAATGGAATATTTCAGAGTTTCTCCTTATAAACCCAAATATGTTCCTAAAGGTAAAGAAAATAATTAAATAACCTGAACTGAGGAATTAATTGAGGGATTTTGGGCCAGACTCTGGTAGGCAGCAAGATTTTACCTGGGAAAATATTAATACTTTCCCATCATCTCAAAATCAACAATCAGGTATCCTAAAATTCAGTTACCTGCAATCTCTCTCTCCAGTCTGATTTTAGTATTTAATTTGATATAAAACAGCATTTTATAGCATCAGTGTTACTGAACCTCTAAGTGCAGGATTTTTAACTGTGTGTTAATAATTAGGAATCTTCCACAAAAGATTCATAATTTGGTTGGAATTTAATATTATTTCGGTGTTTAATTGGGCAAACAGCGCTTGTGCTGAATGATACCTTAATCCTGTTGATAAATCCTTTTAATATTGTTATAATTTAATTATAGTTGTAATTATTAATCCAAGTGGTTTGTTTTGGGATACAAATTGCCATTTGTGCTTAATCCCTTGTGTTGTCTTGGGGCCCGTGGCCGTGGGGTTTAAAGCTGGGAAAACAAAGGGCACATTTCCAGGTGGAGCTGCTACTCTCGGAACTGTTTTCCAATTCCCTGTGAACCATCAATTATCTTTATTAAATCCCAGGATCTGATCTCAGCCCCTGATCAAGATGGAGCCTTATTTGAGCAGGACTGCGGCGCTATCCGTACATCAAGGCCAGAGCCAGGGAAAAGCTGGGAAGGAAGGAATCAATAGTCATCATCGGATTGTGCTACAGCTTGGGAGGGTGGAAGGTGCTCAAGAAAGCTCCACCTTTTTTTTGGGAATCTGCTGAAGTTTAACCTTTGCCGTACCTGAGATCCAGGACTCTGTCCAAGACAGCTGTGCATACAAGAGTGCTCCAAATCCTGTTGGAATGGCTGGGAGAGCCCTTCATCCCACCCAACATCCCTCTGGGATTAAGCACAGAACCACCACAAACCTGTTCTCACCACACCCCCTTGGATTCCCAAGAGGGAGCACCACACTCACCCTACAAATGACAACCCGTGCCTGTGAGAGAAAAACCACCAGCGAGGATTTAGCTACTTAAAGGCAAGCAGCTTCTTGTGATCCAGGATAAAAGCGGGATGAGATCCCACATACAAAAATGAAAAACCTGGATAAAACCATACATGAACCTTGTGGGGCACTTGAATCCTCCCCAGCATCTCCACACACCATCCACCTGGGAAATCGTCGTACAGAGTCCTCACCTCCTGTCTGTCCAGCTAGGAATACCATGCTCTTAAGGACTGCAAATAATCTGCTCACAAACACACTCCTTCTCCAGCTACAGAAAGCACTGCATGGATTCAACAGCAAATATTACAGCTGTTTGTTTCCAAAATTATGACTAAGTCTAGGTAGGTTTTCAAGGAATTCTGAGCTTTGGAATGGAATTCCTAGAATCTGTGAGGGGGAATGTGTGAGGGGCAATATGAAGGCGGAATACAGAAGGCTGTTACTGTTGTATGGGACAGAACCTGAGTGCAGGGCATGGATCCTCCTTGGAATGGGGGACAAATCTATCTCCCAACTGGCTCCTAGAGGGAAAAGCTCTTGCTGAGGATGAGCTGGCTTCCAGAGCCACGGAGCACTCAGGCAGTTTATTATGAGTGTCATGGAGACAGGGTGAGAAACCTGGAGCCATCGGCAGCAAGCGGCTCCGGGTCAATAGCTCTCTGGAGATGTTGTGGGAATAATCAACACCCAGGCTCTAGGATCTCTGGGAGCTGCCAACAGCTGAAGGACAAATCAATACCAGCATGGGAAGGGCACTGCCCGGCTCCCAGTGCTGCCAAAAACCCCATGGAGCCGAACTGTGCCGTGTCCCACCACAGGAATAGCAGCAACACTCAGAGAGGGTTTGAAAAAGTCATTTTATAGGAGGAGAAAGATATTGAGTTTTGATATTGAGTTATGGAAAAATAGATTAAAAATGTTTGCATTTGGAATAGTCATAATACAGCCCAATAATATAGTAAATTTTACTGGGGAAAAACCCCATCCTAGGTAAATGCTGATTTATTTTTTGTTAAAAAGGGGGAATTTTGATATCCATCATCCTGTTGATCATACCAAGTATTTTCTCAGTCAGTTCTTACAACCACCTTTCTTAAAAAAAAAAAAATAATTAAATTACCTGGAAGAGGAAAAAAAACCAAACTCAAAATGCTTTTCAGGATCCCAAAGGTCCTGACAGGAAAGAAATTAAAAACCTGAGCTTTTCTCTAATGACACAACTTTTTCAGCTGTACCATCCTCAAGTTATTCCAGAGCAGCCAGAAAAATCTGCAGTTGTGAAAAGTATAAAATAAAGTATATAATCGGATTTGGAAGCAGGAATCTGTATCCAATAGATGGTGTTGCCCTACAGTAATTTATCTGAAAAAACTTTGTATCTCATGAATAATAATTAAGCCTGGAAAGGACCTGTCCTAATTATCCTGGGAGTTAGCTTGGTCACCCCAGCTCTATTTTCCATGATTTACATGGAAGATTATTAAGAAAAGTGAGGAACCAAGTGTCGTGAATATTCCCCAGCACACAGTAAACAAATCCGAATTTCTGGGGAAGTAATTCCCAAACTTTCAGACCAGGAAATAAAGCCCGAGGTTTTCCTTATTAACCCCGGTCAGTCCCAGGAAACGGAGTCAGCAGGGCTCGATATCCTTAAGTCCTTCATTAAACTATTGATCCTCAACATCCCAGCAGCCCAGCTCAGCACAGAACAGAGGCAGAGCTCGCTGCTCTTTGCTGCCAGGTGTGACAGGGAATTCCTGGCACGTTCCTTACCTGGCACTTGCCGGTGCGGATGTCGTAGAGAGCCACGGAGCCGTGCCGAGCTCCCACCGCGATCCGGTGGCTGCGCTCGTAGTAGCTCACCATGTAGAACCTGAGGGGAGAGGGAAACACCTGACACTGGGGCATCACGCTCATTTGGGACTCCACTGGGTGATTAATGAAGGGCTGGAACAGGGATTTGATTCAAAGATCTGTCCGCTGCTGGTTTAACACTTGGCATTGCACAGAAAGCAACCGATGGGTGATGTGTTACAGTGGAATCCCATCAGATTTATCTATCAGATTTATTTATTTGGGAATAGTCTATGGGATAATCACCAGTCCCTGGATGGTTATGTGTATATCTTCTTTGCGCTGGAACACCTCAGTTAGGCTGGAAGTCAAATGGTTAAGTGCCCATCCAAGCCCCTGCGTGACTTCAGGCCATTTCCCGTGCAAGTCAAAGGGAAAGGAAGGGAAATGGAAGGAAAAATAAGCAAACTCATCAATTTTTGATGGGCATAAAGAAAATGGAAGAGGGAAATTTGCCATCAAACACTCTCTACACTCCAATAACACCCTTGGGGTAAAGCCTGCAATGTCCTGGTTTAGGGCAAATATTTAGGAGGAAACCTCTGGGGGAGGGGGTCTCCTCTAGGAAGAGTCGATTCCAATCACCCCTTCCCCTACAGGTCCGGGAAGAATTTCCTTAGAGAAAAGTGGAAAAAACGATTTATTTAACAAATAGAATATTCACAAGCATAGGAAAAAAATTGGATAATATGAAAGCAATGAAACCTCTCCTTCCTCTGAAGAGATGGTAGATTCAGAGTCCGTCTGAATCCAGTTCAGCTCTCCAGTGGGGGGGGGCCAATTGCTGTAGAAGTTGGGGGGGGGGTGCCCCGGGGATTCCCTGGTGTCTTGGGCCCACGCAATGCCAGCCAGTCCCAGGAGGAGGAAAAAGGAAAAAATACCCAGCAAAAGAAACAAAGTCTCTCCCTGCAAAAAAAGCCGAGAAAAGTCCGAGGAAACCCTCTGCTGTGAGCTGTTCCCGCACACACCTGAGAGAATGGGAAAAAAAAAAGATAACGCTGTCCCGCTGGAATGTAGCCTCTCTCTCGCAAGGCCTTGCTTCGTAGGAGTAAAGGTATCCTGCAGACAAACGGCGAGTGGATTTTTTTCTTCCACTTTCACTCTCTCTGTCTCTCTGGGACTAACTTAAAGCTGTAGAACTTAATGTCCAGCATAAGCAAGAGGATGATTGGGGATACAAACAGGTCATATGGCCAACCCAGGACATGCAACAATCCTTAATGCCCAGTGTGACCCAGTGGCATTTATTGGAATTCAGCTGCAAAATCCAAGGAATTTCAACATGTTGAAACCCAAGGGACACTAAATCCTTATTGAAAATTCAAATCCTTGGGGATATCACTGTGCCTTATTGCAGGGAGAGCAGACTTGTGAAAATGCCAACTGCATTCCAAATTATGCTGGAATTTTGCAGTTAAATTGTCCTCTACCAAAATCTTCTGGAAATATCTGGAATCAGACTCAAAAAACATGTTGCTGAGCATATTTAGGGCTTCAAACAACCCATCTTCCAGACTGCTCTCCTGGTTCCTTGGGATTCCCAGTGCCATAGCAACTGCTCGCACACAGGTACGAGACACGTTCTGCATTTCACGACGGCGGCTGGGAAGAACAGCAGGATGAAACACAGGGGAAAACCAATAAAGAATGAAAGAGAAGACAGAGAACCCCTAGTTTTTGTGCAGGGAGAAGGGAAAACGCAGAGCTCAGATGCAGCTTTGCATCGCTGTGCATCCTTCCCTGAGGTGTCACCCGTCCTTCCCCTCAGTCTGCTCTTCCCATTCCTTAGATCCAAGGAAGAGGAGCTGCACTCTGGGATGGTTGTGCAACACCACGAGTGCACAGGTAACAACAGAGCATAAGGAATATTATAGCAGGGATATTAAAGGGATTAACCATGGGATGCTGTACAAGTGCTTCCACTTGGAATCTCCCCATTTGCTACAACCCGATGGCAATTTCCCCTGGGCTCCCTGATGCCATCACTGGGTGCTGGATCATTTTTACACTGGCTATAACCAGGAAATATTACCAGTAATTGCAGAGAATTTTAAAATACTGAATCACTATAAATATACACAGAAATAGGGAGATTGGGCACTAATTCCCATTTATCCTTCCCTTTGTGTTTTAAGGAAAGCCACTTAAAGCATCAGGAAGGAGGAAGATCATCTCCATCGGTATCCAACCTGGCAACAGGATAACTGTTCTTTCCTTAAAATTATTCAATATTTTAATAGGTTATTAAATTAAAACATAGTGGCCGACAGGTGATTATTAAAATGTATTGGTTGGACCAGTTTAAGAGGATGACTGGGACATTTATTCACATTTAAAGGTACTGGAAATGCTCCCATTTATAAATCACCTTTTACCCTTTGTTGTGTCACTTAAAGACTGTTTCACTCCTAATTAGGAAATACATCCTGCTGCTGATCCTATCATTTACTTCACAGTATTCCCAGAGGAAGAGCTCACCTGCAGATGGCTGGAAAACATTCCTGAAGACCCTTTTTCTTAACTAAAGATCCTTCCAGGCAGTACATGATGATGTCCATCACCTTGGAAACAAAAATCACCATCAGTTGACAATCTGTGTTTTACATTCCATAACTAATATTCTGAAGGTCAACCCTTTCCAAGCCCTGCCATGGGCAGGGACACACATCCCAGTAGATCAGGTTGTTCCAAGCTGTGTCCAACCTGGCTTTGACCTTCTTTTGTTTGGGATATTTTCCCCAACAACGTGATTTAATGCAATTTAAAGTTCAAGAACTGAACTTGATACAAACCAAATCCTCTCCACACCCAAAGTCCACATGGAAAGAACTCCATGAGGTGAGTCAGACTCATCCCTGAAACCAAGCCCAGGCCAGAGGTGGCCTCACCTCCACCAGCAGGTCCACGATGTCGGTGGGCATCTTCTCGATGAGGATCTCGATGACCCTGAGGATCTCTCCCTTGGCGCGGGCCAGTGTGGTGGTGTGGATGTTCTGCTGTGACTGCGTGTTGGCCGCCAGCACCGTGTGCCTGTGCACCTGGGGGGAGCAGGGCCACAGGGCAGGAACGGTGACCACCCAAAAAGGCCTCAAAGGTCAGCAAACCCGACGTTGAATCCAGCGCTAAGCCCCATGCTCAGCTCAGATAAACTCCAGCTGGGGCTGGGATTGCTCGGACGACCCTCGAGCAGGCCATGCCTGGTGCACAGCAAGCTCCCAGCACTGCCCTGCTCACCCTCCAAACCCCAGGGAAAAGTCCCTTTTCACCCCCTCCCAGCCCCCCGGCTGGCCGAGAGCAGGCCCCACTCACCTCCTTGGCGATGGTGGTGATGAAGGCGGGCGGGCGGGCGGTGGCGATGAGGGACAGCGCATGGCGAGCTGAGCGCGCGGAGTCAGCCACCGGGCTCAAGGGCAGCCCCATTGTGATGCTAAACAGGAGCCACACAAAGGCATGGACAAAGGAAAGCAGCATTAGAAATATAGAGTGAAAAGATTAGAACCAGCTTATAATGTCAGTTCAAGGTCACCGGGAGCACTCCGGCAGTTCCAATATAATGGACTCCCAACAAAGAGCAGTGATTAGGAGTCAGGGTGTTCCAGCATCAACCCCAAATCAAATAATTAACCATGAAGATTGAAAACAGTAAGTGCATCTGTCCAAAGTGGGCAAAAGGCCTTGTTAACAAATTATCTGTATGTGCTGAATACATATCACCACATGGAGGCCCAGGCGAGCCCAGAGCGTCTTCCCAAGGATTTATGGTTTGGTCTTTTACAGTGTTTTAAACACAGCCTGAAAAATCCCCTGGCCAGAGTAATTCTCTTTAATTCGAGGCTTTTACTTGCTGTGACAAGATAAAAGCAAAAAGCAATAAGGTGGTAAGTACCCGGTAACTACAAAAGTAAAATTCCTACATGCCCTGCACATTATCCAAAAATTCCCCAAAATGTAGAAACACGGAATCATAGGCTGGTTTGGGTTGGAAGGGGTCCCTGCCATAGGCAGGGACACCTTCCACTCTACCAGGGTGCTCCAAGCCCCGTCCAACCTGGCCTGGAACACTTGCAGGGATGGGGCAGCCACATATTTTTCTGGACAACCTGTGGAAGGGGTTCCTCCTTCTTCCCTGTGCTCTTTGACTGATTTTTTTGGGAAGAGAATATCAGGAGTTTATAATCCAAACCAGTTTATTTTCCTTTCCCAATCCTTACCATCACGGTATGTATTAAAACTCCCAAATGTGAAACTAAAGACAGTCTCTTCCACAAGGCGATGTCCCCGTTGGCCTTTCCTTGGAAAACCACATCTAAATGTAACTTCAAAACTCCTGTCCAGGTATTCCATGAAAAAAGATAAGCCAGGGAAGGAGTTATCCCAGTTAACTTTTGGAGGGGGTGCCCAAAGGCAGCAAACCCCAAGTACCCCTCTGCCACTTGCCGAAGGCTCCGTATCACACCAGCAGTGTTTTTCCTTACAGGATGTTTGGCAAAATGAGTATTTTCCTGGAAAGCAACAGGCTTTCTGTGAATTCCTTCACCTGGGAGGACATGAGGAGAGCTCAGGGCCAGCCCTGTGAGGAGATGGGAATAAGGACAAAAGCATCCAGACCATCCTACTCCACCTTCCAGTAGGTCAGACTGCCCCAAGGCACAGATAAAAACGTATGGATTGATCCTAAGATGATTTGCTGATTTTGGTGCGTCAGATCGTAACAGTGCCCAGAGAAGCTGTGGCTGTCCCATCCCTGGAATTTTTCCAGGCCAGGTTGGATGGGACTCGGAAGAACCTGGGCTAGTGGAAGGCTCCTGCCCATGGTAGGTGGTGGAATGGGATGATCCTTAAGATACTCCCCAACCCAAACCACTCCATGAAAATCTGTATGAAATGTAGCTTAATTCAAAAAGCAAAGATACAGCCAAAAATTATTCCTATCATCATGCAAGCCAAATCATCAAAGCCAAAAAAGCTTGGAAAACACTCTTTATCCTCACAACTGAGAAGTCTCCCTTGGCACAGTCTAACCTTCAGGAACCAGGAGGAGCTGGGCAAGCGAAGAAGTTCCAAACACCTGAGTTTTGCCTAACAGCTTGGATATTCCCTTGATTCAGCAGGGAAAAAAGAAATCCACTCGTTTTCCCAGTCAATAAGTGTGATTTCTTCTTTTCTATCTAAAAGCAGAAGCTTGACATAAAAGCTTTTTGATAAAACCTCTGGGAGAGGCGCCGGCAGCTGTGTGCCGTTACTGTGTCCACAGCAAATCCGGCACAAAGCGGGAGCTCAGCGGGATTCCGGGAGGGTGAGATCCACACTTAACCCCTGCACACATTGTTGCTCCATTTCTTTCCATCTCCCTCCATCCTGGATCTGTCAGGAATGTAACAGTCCATTTTCAATCTAAATCTTGTTATGGATTAATAAGCAAACGCTTTCGCGCTTATTATGCAATTTATCATGAGGAAAATTGCGCCGGGCTCCTCAAGGCTCCACGTTGATCCCTTCATTTATTCCCTGCTCCACGGAGGGAGAGCCAGACTAATCTTCCTGACATCTAAGGATGGAATCACACAAGCAAAAGGACTTGCTCAAGAACTGCGGTCACTTGGATCCTGGAAGTTGGGATTTACATAAAACGGGGCCTAGGAGAGAGAGGCTTTGGGAAAGGAAAATGTGGTGGTGTCTCCTGTCCCACCACAGGGAATAACTGGAATTCACACAAAAAACAATGGTAATCCAGTTTATCCGTATTTCTCCTGCCAATACATGGCAAGGATTCATTCTTTAGATGTTGAGGAAATTAAAACTTCCATAAAATGGGCAATATCTATCTTAGAATAAACGTCAGAATCCTCAACACAGATGGATGTGGAAACACATTCCTAGGATTAAAACAGCCATGGGCAGCTCTTTATTGCAAGCACCATTTAAATTCTGTGTGTTGTCAACAAATATTTCATGGAATCATGGACTGGTCCGGGTTGAAGGGAACCTTAAGGATGTCATGGGCAGGGCACACCGGCCACTATCCTAAAGTCTATCCAACCTGGCCTTAGACACTTCCAGGGATGGGGCAGCACAGCTTCTCTGGGAATTCCATTCTAGGGCCTCACCACCCTCACAGCCAAGCATTCCTCTCCAATATCCACCTAACACCTCCCTCCATTTTAAGGCCACTCCTTGTCCCACCTTCTGGCCAAGCAGCACAGCCCCAGGATCTGAGCCAGTGCCTGCCCAGGGCAGGGACAGCTGAAGTACCCACTTGGCCAGCTGCTTCTCGGCGTCGGCGCAGAGCTCCAGCAGCCCCATGAGCACGGCCGACACGTCCATGTAGGGCTCCCAGACGGTGAAGCCACGGCCGATGAGGTCGATGGCGGTCCTGCGGATGGTGCTGTGTGCCGGGAGCCGTGCGCTGGGCGGCTGCAGCAGCAGGAACGTCAGCGCCTTGCCTGGGAGAGGGCAGTGACAGAGCTGTGGCTGGCAAGGGCCTTAGAGACACCCAGTGCCATCCCTGCCATGGGCAGGGACACCTCCCGCTAGCCCAGGCTGCTCCAACCCCATCCAACCTGCCCCCTTGGACACTTCCACAACCCCTCCGTGCCACTGCTGACTCTCAAACACAGTATTTTCGCCACAGGGCTTAAGAGCAAAGGGGAGAGGAACATCCCAAACAACTTCACCAATCCTGAGCCCTGACCCAGGCTCTGCACATTTTGGAAATACTTATTAATATTTCATTTAACAGCCTACTTTTAAGTGAAATTAATTAATTATGTACACATAAATGGAGGAGGGCTAAACTAAGCAACACTTCCCCATAATTTATCATTATCTCTCCATCATTATTTATTACCCCTCAATACCGTTCCTTGTGGTAAAGATAATTACTGATTTTATCAGGTTTTTCTTGAACTGTCCTCAACAAGTTGCTTGTTTTGTTTATTAAACAAGCCTCCTGATATTTTTAGGAGTGGGAAAAGCCAACAGAGTTTTCCCAGTTGATTCACATCAACCAATCCCGATCCCCGCAAAACAGCCCCAAAATTCCTTCTTGTCATGCCATGGAAGGTCGATTTTATGCCTCAAAACCAAAACCTTATTAAAAATGTGCCTCCCCAAGCATTACTCTGATGAAATATTCCTACCTTTCCCCTCAGCATCCTGCTGCTGACACCAGCAACAGCAGGAGTTACCCAAAGTCCTGGTGCCAGTGCGTCCCTGGCCGGGACATCTTTGTTTAAAGCTTTGCCTTGGCTTAAAGAAAGGAATTAATATTGACAAAAACATCCCAGCGCTAATGAGTTGTTCATTAGGGCAATAAACATGTCACATTAGAGGCAGTGCAGCAACGAGGCAATTAGCCCCGGAAAAGCTCGGCACAGCAGGGCTGGAATATCCGGGGATGATGCGCAGCCCTGGATCCATGCATTTGCTGCTTCCCATTAATATTGCGCCAGAAGAAGGCATTAAACACCAAATCCAGAACTCCTTGGGACAAAAATCCAGGTGTGACTCACTGGACACAAATCCTCAGGTAGTCCCGGAGCTCAGGGAATGCCACTCCTACACAAATTGGTATTAAAATAGAATTTTATTCCAGGTGTTTCATTCTGCATTGGCACATTTGCTCCTCCTATCACTTTAACCCAGATGTGCCCAAATGCTGAAATGTTTCACTTATTTCCACTGCACCGAAGCCCCTGGATTCCCAAAATGTCTTTCCTTGCGGAATCTCTCCGAGCACATGGCTCCAGGCAGCCTTGTTATCCCCACTTTGCCAATGGATTTTAAAAAATGAAATTATCTGCTCGGGAAAATCAATAGCCCAGGCAGGAATGAGACACTGAGAACTCTGATCAAGATCCAACTAAATCCAGATGATGGACTCCAAGAATAGGATTTAACTTGATTGTGACCCTTTCTAGATGATTTTTTTACTCTGATTGTCCATAGAGAGAGAAATTTGGAGAGCTGGGTTAACATGCTGTATCAATTCATCCCTTTCTGCCCATGGCCCAGTGAATTTTTAGTCTTCTATTTTTATTCCATGTCTTCTCTCACGTGTAAAATTAAGATATTTCCAGGCCTGAATGAAAAATCACTTGTTTTTTGCATAGTAATGATCAGATTTTTTTTTTCCCCAATCACCTCCCATCTGGAATTGCTCCAGGCCAGGTTGGACAAGGCTTGGAGCGACCTGGGCTAGTGGGACCTATCCCTGCCCATGGGATGGGGCAGCCACAGGTTCTCTGGGCACCCTGCACCAGGGCCTCAGCACCCTCAGAGCTACGGATTCCCCCCCAATATCCCAGCTAAACAACCCACACAATTATCCAGGCAGGGAGATTTCTATTTCTGTTCAGAAATTCCACTTGCTTCCCCTCCTGCCCACAAGCTGCCAGGAATTTGGGCCACTGTAATGACAGAGCTGTCTGAGTCAGGACCTGAACTGCTGGCTGGCTTATTGAATCCGCACTCCAGCAAAACAGGAGGGACTGCATGGATGTGGGGGCATGGAAAGCCTGCTATTCCCTTTGGAAAGAGGCCCAAGCCAATGTCCAGGAGATCTCAATAACTCCACGGACAGGGTGTCACCTGCGGCACCGCCAGAGCTAAAGGGCAAAGAGCTGCTCATTAATAACCCCATGGATGGAGGCTGCCAGGAAAACCCTGAATTATCCATAGAATCTGGCATTTCCACAGCCCGGACACAGCAGCCCAATTTCTCAGCCCACTAACTCTGTACACACAGCATCAGCTGCAGTTTTGGGGGCATGTGGGGCATCTGCAGCCAGCAGTTCCTGGGGTGGCATTCATCATGGAATAGCTCTGGGAATGAGTTGTGAGGGTTCCAGGGATCCATGCAGGTGCCAGGCAAGGGCACAGCAGGGATTTCTAGAGAATTCCAGCCTCTTCGAAAGGCACAATCACAATTGCATGGCACTACAATTCAGAGAAATACCCAGCACTTGATGAATTTATAGCTTGCCCAGAGAAGCTGTGGATTCCCCACCCCTGGAAGTGTCCAAGGCCAGGCTGGGCAGGGCTTGGAGCAGCCTAGGATAGAGGGACAAATAACCAAGAACAAGTCACATAAACACAGTGCAAGTACTCTGCTTTACCTAGGAGGAGAACACAGGATGTCAGAATTCCAGCAGCTTGCTCCATCAGCACCAATTCCTCAGCAACCTCCCACCGCACATTCCCAATCCCTAATCCTGCTCTCTTCCATGAAAACCTGAATGAACCCTATCCCTACCACCAACCGAGACAGAAGAAACCTGAGGGCACTCACAGGTATGCCTGGCCAGGGAATAGTTGGATCCCCCGCTGGTGAGGCCGAAGCCCTCGGGGATCTGGCTAGAGCTGCGGGGCCGGGTGAGCAGCTTGGGTGGCTCAATCTCAGCGCCGAACTCGGCACCGATGACACCCAGCAGCACGATGGCCGTGGCCTGCTTGCGCCGCTCCTCGTACGACATGGACACCTTCTTGGGCTGCGGGAGGCCTGACAGGCAGCCTGCAGTCGGGAGAAAGTCCAAAGAGGAGTGGCTTTTAATATTCCAAATGGCATTTTCCAGAGAAAATTAAACAACCTACACCATGTCTTTGGGACCTCCAGGATTTTCAGGTAGGCAGATAATTCCATTGACCTCTAAAAGCCTCCAAACAAGTAAAAAATACCCCTTCAAAACCTGCCAAGAATTCATGGGGGGAAAAAAGCCACCAGAAAGCTCCCTAATTCCCAGATTTTTCTGCTCAGTGATAAAAGATCCACGGAATTCTACATTTATCTAGTGAATTTTGCGTTGCTTCTTGTTCGCTTTAAATTGACAAGTTGCAATTTTTATTGTTTTTAAAAGATGGGTATTTTTCAGGATAAGTTCTTTGCTTTATGTATGATACAAAAGCATCTTTTTGGTATAGGATCCATCACCACATCCAACTTCCTATTGAATTTTAAGATAACAGTAGACATCATTAAAATCAAACGGATGTTTTCATGTAGTAAAATGTCGCCTATGGAATTTTAACAATGGGACAAAGAAATCATTACGAATTTTACACAAAAGCGAAACGTGTTATTAGTTTAACATAGTCCAGGGATTCTGAATTCCACTAAGCAGAGGAGGTTTTTTTTATTTGGAGCAAAATCCCAAAATCTTAGAAGAAATTACTGGAATGAAACTGCAGTCTCTTATTCTGACAAATGAAGTCCACTCTTACCTAGATATTAATTTCCACATCCTGGGAAATTCCCTACCATTTTCTCTAAAATAATAAGAAGTTTTAATCCTTCCCAAGTGCTGTTTGCTGATGAGTTGGGAGGCATCGCCTGGCACGGGATGAGGCTCATGGATTAACGAAGGGTGGATTAATGAAGCACGTGGGATGTCTCTGTTAATGATGTCCATGGGGCTCCAGAGGAAAACAAGGAAGTTCACCAAATTTTAGGAACCGTGGTCAGGCCACCCCGCCAGCCAAAAGGAAGAGAAAAACAAGGGAAAGCTTAACAATGGGAACGGAGGAAAAAAAAGGGAAAAAAAAATCAATGGCAACTGCCTTCGGAGGAAGAAGGATGAAAATGGGCTGGAACAAAGCAGAGAAGGGAGCAGTTGGAACTGCCCAACAGTCGTTTGTCCCAGGCTCTGTCAACGTTTGCATGTGTCCCACTGGGTGTCACAGCCCACAGTGGCCTCTGTTCCCTGGGACGGTCGCAGCTCCCAGCCTGGTGCAGGTGCTCAGGCTGGGGTGGACGGCCCCAGCCCCGCTGAAGGATGGTTTTAGCCTGTGGCAGGGTCCCTGAGCCCGGCCCTGGCTGAGGTGTGAGCTCAGGGCGCTGCAGCAGGAGCGGGAGCGCAGCAGATGCTGGAGCAGGGCCGCGGGATGCGGATCAATAGCCCAGGCGCTGACCCCGGCCCGCGCCGGGAAGAAAGGAAAAGTCAACACATGTGACACATGTGCTGCTTCCAGTAGGAAATTAAACACTGCAGGGCCTCCCCCAATCCAGGGATTACAGCAACACCGAGTTAACCCTTCGCTACATCCCGGAGGGACGATTTGGGAGCAGCCTTCAGATTGCAGGCTCAGAGAGCTCTAGAATCATGGAATAGTTTGGGGTGGAAGGGATTTTAAGGACCATCCCATTCTGCCCACTCCCATGGGCATGGACACTTTCCCTTAGCCCAGGTTGCTCCAAGCACTGCCCAACCTGGCTTTGGACACTTCCAGGGATGGGGAATCCACAAACTCTCTGGGCAAGAGAATCAGTATGAAAAGAATTTTCATGTATCAACCTGGAATGGTAAAAAAATCCCACTGGGATTCCACAAGCTCCACCTCAATCTGATCCTCATCCACTATTTTCCACTGGGAAAGCTCCCAGGCCTGGGCTGGGGACATCACTCATTAACCCCATGAGAAATTCCAACCAGGACAAGGTGGGAAAGATCGACAGTGTTCCATTAGCAATTTGGAATATGACAGTTTGAGCCTCACAGTTGCAGCGAAGGTTTTTTTACTTTAAAAAGAAAACAACCCCCAAAATCCCCAAAGCCTGCCGAAACTCCGAGAAATTAAAAACTAATCAACCAAACCCCTCAAATACAGCAAAATCCTGACCATCCCCCAGAAACCTCCGGATGGGGAAAAACCTGCTTAAGTAGAGGGGGATAAAAATATTTATCCTTAATATTTGATTTGTTTTAGTTGTTTTTTCAAAATTACTAGGGGAAGGCCCCAGTTAATGGGACTGATTTTCCCCAACTGAACTGCCAAGCAGCATTTCTGCTGGAATAACACCTGAATGAGGAGCCCTTTCATTTGGCCATGAAAATTTGGTATTTTCTCCCCGCACCACATCTCCCTTTAATCACGGCAAGGGCTGACACACAGATCCATTTTCCTGACAGGACACTTGATCACCCTATCACAGGGAGAAAATTAATAACCTCCAATAGGTCTGTGTGGGAAACAGAAGCTGTAGTGGCAGAAGGACAAAAGCCGTTGGGATTTTAGTTGGAAAAATCCCAGTTTTAGGTTAAGACAAACCGATGGCACCCAAGACAAAATAACCCTCAATATTCCCAAATATCTCCATTTCTAAGCACCAAAGGCCCACAGTGCTGGAAGCAGAGCAGTGCAGGGATGGGAACGTGGGTGAAACATCCCAAATTTCCATCGTTTCCACGGCCCTGGGTATCAATTGCAGTGCCGGAAGTGCGGCGCCGAGCGCGGCCATGGGGTCAGGCTGCAGTTAACACTGTGGAGCACTCGGCTCCCCAGCTCCCGTTAATTGGCTTTGCACACTTCGGGGGGAAAATTAATTTCAGCCGAGCTTACAATAAAAGGATTAAAGCCCGAGTAAGTTCTCCAGGTTTAACAGGCAGAGGAATCAATGGATTTGGGTTAAGGCGGTTTCAGGAGAGGTGCGCTCTGTATTTGCCAGCAGGTGCAAGCTGGGGGTGCTTCCCTGCTGCAGGAGCTGGGGACACAGCAGGAATCAAACCTAAAATCCAACCCACCAAACCCATGTCCAGCCCTGCTCTGGACAGCCAGAGAGTCGCAGAGAATCCCTTGGGGATAACCCAATCCAGCTCAGGGGTGTAGCTGCACAATACTTCCATCAGTACTGGGATTTACTCACGGCACTGCACGTGCATAAAATAACACCTGGAAATACAGAAATACTGGAAATGGAGATTTCAAATGGATAAATTATTTGCTCAACACACAGAAGGTCTTGAGGACTCTCCAAATAAACCAGAAGTGAAAATATTATCAAGGAATCCCAGCGACAGTGACCACAAGGAAAATGCAGGAAAACAGGAAAATGTTTTATGAAACCTGTGGTTACTCATCATTGACCTCCTGTTACTGAAAGTCTCTGGATTGCTTGGAAGTGGGGCCATTCCTACATCCACAGCTCCCTCAGCTGGTCCAGCAGAAAAGGAGCCTTGGCAGCCTGGCAAGGGAGCTGGAATTCCTGCCTGGAAGGGCTGACACCAAGAGGAATTTTGGGAATTTCTCCCTGGTAGCCCATCCTGGAGACACAAGGAAATGTGGGAAGTTCAGGAGCCTGTCTCTGTACCTGCCACCAGCTGTGCCTGGGAATTCTGACATCCAGCAGTTGCCATTTTGATGAGGGAGAACCAAACCTGGATCTCAACCAAGGCACAACAATTTCTCATCAATCTTTTCACTATTCCCAGAATAGAGCCCAGACCTGGAAAACATCAACACAAAACCACACTGCAGATTATCCCTATACTGCTCATATGCTGGAATTCCATCTGTCCAGGAGAAGCAGCAAAAGCATTTCAGTGCCAGAACAAGTGGGAGTGTTGCGTTTGCTGACTGAAAACAGAGGATAAAGGACCCCACCAGGGATGTCCCAGCCTCAGCTGCTGATCCTGAAGGCTTAAACTCCGATTTCCTCTCAAAATGCAGAGCTGTTTCAAGCCAAGAGTGGCTTTAAATCCATCCAGGGAGTTCAGACCAACCTGGAGGAAGCTCTGAGTGCTGCGTGCTCCCAGCCCAGAGATGTGTCACCCAAAATTATCCCAATTCTGCCTTAAAAAGCTCTACACCTGGACTTGGAGATGTTCGTAGAGCCCTACGTGCCCCAGGATCATGGAATCATGGAATGGGCTGGAAGGGATTTTTAATCATTCCCATTTAAATTGCTTTTACTTTTCAGTTCCTTGGAATAAAAACATCAGCATAATGCTAAGTAGGAAATCCAGGTTTGGACTGGTTTGACAGGAGTCTTCCCTTTATCTAAAGAGATCTGGAATTGGGCAAGGAATTTCTTATTAACTAATTATTAATCCTTATTAACAGCTTATTAAATCCTGCTAAAAATACTATGTTTGCTGCAATAATTCAGTGCAAATTATTAATTTCTAATTTAAAAGGTGTCAATTCAATCAATGCTTTGGAATATCTGGAATTCTAAATTGGGAATAATTGAATGGCAGAGCCCTTTACATGCTGAGAGTTGTCATGCATTAGAAATTACAACTTAATTACTTTAATTGCAGATAGAAAACGTGCTTTTCCACACACAAAATGTATATTTTTGCAGCCATTCCCATCTCCTGCAGTTTACTGGAATTTTCTGCTCACTTTTATGTGGGAATATTTCACTGTGCTGCAGCATCTGGGAACACAAAATGGGTGAGGATGCTGCAGCCTTTTCATGGGAAATAGGCAGAGACAAAATGGATTCTGTGCAGCTCGGATGGGGAAATATCAGGCACCTCTTATGTGGGTTTTAAAGCACTGGTTCATCTATCAAAATTTCCCTCAGAGGGGACATTTAAGGGATGATAAACTCAACTTTAAAAGATCTGTTTATTGCTAATAGGATCTCAGTATAAAGAGCCTTTAGACCAATGATCTTTAACACTTAAATAAACTGGATTTAAACTTTAGTGACAACTTCCTAACAGGATCACTTGGAGCAAATAGTAATGAGCAAGATTTAATTTGGAGTAGTTACAGCCTAAATGCCAAAAAAAGGGCAACTTCCAGTACAATAAGGCTTTTTTTTTAAACTTCCACCAGATTTTTTGTGTGCAGGAATGAAATTTTGGAGCTTGAGAGCTATTGGAATCAATTTACCTACAAAAATTTACCCACAAAAATGGACCCACAAGTCAGGAAATACCAGTTTAAAAAGTGTCTTAATGCAACTAATCACCAATTTCTCTTTTAGTAAAGAAACCACAAGATGTTTGCAAACCTGAATAGTGCAATTAAGAGTTCTCCTTCCCTGCCCATCCCACTCCTGGAGCAGGACACCCTGAAGGAATCCCGGCCCCTGCTGTAGGGAGCTGAAGGACAAACCAGGAGCACACTGCTGCCACACACTTTAACATCACCACTCTACTGCGAGATTCCAAAAGGAACATGCAGGAAACCTGGGAAGCTTTCAGTGCCAACAGTCCTGGAGTTCAGGGAGCCATCCCACGGGAGCCTTCCTGCCTCACATCCCTGAGCCAGCAGAGTGAAATTACAGGGAAAATGGTTTCAAGACAAAGAAACACAACTTTTCCCAAGTAAATATGAATTTTTGAATTTCCTAGCCCTCTGTGGGCAGGGAACCTTCCCCTGGACCAGGCTGCTCCATGCTGGCCTGGAACACCTCCAGGGGATGGAACAGCTGTCGGGCTGAGCGCAGAGCTCCCAACTCTGCTCTGACGCTTCTCCCTTAATTGGAAACCAGCCCCAAACTGGTTCTGTGGAGTTGGGAACTTCCCTAACGAACATCCTGAGCGGCAGACGCTGATCCTGCAGATGTCCAGCCCCAAACCCCTCGTGGAGCTGAATGGGGCTTACTGGGAGACATCTGCTTTCCTGGCAGATGCCCACAGCTTCCCAACACAAGCTGGAAAATCCCCCTTCCCTCAACCATATTCCTTTAAAAAGGAAAAAGAAACACAGTGTGCCTCATCATTTCATGCTTTCCCATAAACAGCTGCTTGCGAACAGTAGGAACCCAAATTCTCTGTTAGTTTGGATACAATTACCTCCTAGATATTCCCTCCAATTCAGAATACCTGTCAGTATACCCAAAAACTCCCTCAAAGCCCAACTTTTTCACGTTAAATATCGTGTTCCTGCATTCATATTCCATTTGCAATTGTAACAGGACCCAGCAGAGGGATGAGTCGCTCTGTATTTTCCCAATTAGCATCTGAAAGGGACCAAGTTTTGGATGACAAACCCTCCATTTTTTTGGGAATGTCGCACAATATTCCACAATATGGTGGATGGGTTCCAGTGAGTGGTTAAATACAAATTAAAAGCTTTTCCCCCTCTCCCGGGTGGGTTTGGGGGACACAAACTGCCTGTGACAGGTTTTGGGAGGTGCTCAGCTCCGGTGGAACCTCCTTAAAGGAAACCCAGCAGGAATTTTGTGTGGAACGGGGGCCAGGGGTCTGCCAGATGGTGCTGTTTGTTGTGGAGCTCCAATCCAGCCCGAATTTCCAGGGGCTGGAAAACAGGAGGGACACAATGGGACACAGCACCTGCTGCTCCCAATCCCTCCAGCAGCAAGGAGGAGAAACTTCCAACAGAGCTGCAGAACTCAGTGTTATTAAAAATTAATACTGTTATAAGCTCAACAGGAGAAACTAAAATTAAAAAGCATTTGCTGTTTGCTGCAATATTTTCTTCTGAAGTATTTGATTCCTTCCAGTAAAAGAGTTGTAATAATGCACAGAACAAATAAGAAATCACTTTGGAATTAATTTTAGATTAGTTTAGTTAGGTAAAGTATCAGGAAAAAAAAAATCAGAAAGTCTATAAATTACACAATAAAAAGCAATTCAAAATATACTCTGAATAAGCCAAGTAACCAAATTCCCAAATTCTGACCACTGGAGCCAGGAGAATTTATGCCCATCTGCGAAAAAATGCTGCTGTCCATGTGTGAATTATTTAAACAAAACATTTGTTCTATTTTTAGTTACCCAAAAAAGTCTTACGGGCATTAAAAGGAGATTTGAAGACAGACCAAATTTCCTAAATAACTTCTGAAATGTTTAAAAGCCACTGGAGTGCATTAAGGATTTCCAGTGAGTCTTTCAGTCAGCTCAGCTAAAATGCTTCCCTCTCCCAAAGTTCTGAGGTAGAAATGATCCTTTTAAGAAATGACCTGGATAACTGGAAGCTTTTGGAGAATCCCAAGATGGAAAAGATCCTGTTGAGCACCACACCCCAGTAAATAATGCTCTTAATGGGACCATCAGAGAAAGAAGCTGAGGTGAAATTGTGTCAAAATTTTATTTTTCCCTCTATACTCCCAATACGAACCTAACTGTATCCCACTGAAACCAAAATTCAGGATGTTGCACCCCTAAATCAGATCTTCCATCAGAATAAATTATTTAGGGATAATTATAAAGAATCATAGGAAGCCTTTTTTTGAAGAACTACTGTTGATTATGGGCAGACTAAAGAGCTCCAAATGTATTAAAACAGAGACACATTAATTATGTTGATAATATTAACGATATGAATGCTCACCTGCTGCGATGTCATCATCAACCAGGTCGTGCTCCTCCTCCTGGACTTTGGCCTCTGTTCCTGAGGGATCTGGGCTGGCAGTTGCAGTCTGAAGGGCTTCTGTGGTCACTCCGGCTGGAGGGAACAACCCAACACCCCAGAATCAGGGACTGGGGGAAATAATTGCCTGTTTCCTGCAGCAGCTAAACTTCACTTCATTCCTTCAGGTCCTGCCTTGCTTTGGGCTCCTTCAACTCCAACCTCGCACAAGATGCTCAACCTCATCTAGAAATAGCAAAATTTGATATTTATTTAGCTTTCCAGGGCTAACATGGATTATTCCCCATCCCTGGAAGTGTCCCACGCCAGTCTGGAAGGGGCTTGGAACAACCTGGCCTGGTGAGAGATGTCCCTGCCCGTTCCAGCCCAGAGCATTCCGGACAAGAAATTCCAAGAAATCCCTTCAATTCTGTGCTGCCACACTGCAGATTTTCCCTTCAAAACAAACCAGGATTCACCTGAACTAACAGAAATTTCAGGAATACAGGAAGCAGAAGGCCCCATGGTTAATTTTTGGGCAGAAGGAGCTCTCTGCAGAGGCTGCCCTGCCTGCATTGATCGGCTCCCCACAGCTGGATCGATGCTGGCCGCTCCCTGGCTGCCGCAGCCGCACACACACAAAGGTCACAGCTGGAGAACCTCTGCTTCCCATTAACCAGGAGCCACATTCCAGCTGCAGGAGCAGCCTCTGCTCCCAAATATCCTGGATATACCTGTCCCCACAATGAGAGCTGGGGCCCCCACAACATGGTAAATTTGACACCGACCACAGTTAATCTAGAAATCGGCCAACTCAAATAGGAATTTGTTATTCAAAGGAATCCCTTCCAAAGGAGAATTTCATTTGCAGAATCTGACACCGACTTGAATCTTGCTGGACCCAAAATTCGGCTGATTCTTGTCCCCATATCAATATTTATTAATAATTTATGCCCCAATATCCAACACCAGAATTGGGAGGAGCGGAGGATGTAAGACAAAAGGAATATTTCTTTATCTTTCCTATTTTCCTCCCTCTCCTTCTAGCAGAAAACTACACTTTTCACAAGTCTGCTATATCCAAATAATTCTTATTCCCTTCAGTTCCTTCAACCCTGTATCCTTCATTCCAGGAGTTTCACCACTTACCACAAAAGCCTAACCCAAATTTGCTTGTTTTGACCCACTGGAAAGGTTTCCAGTCTAACCAAGCTCAGAGAAATTCAAAACACATCCTAACATCCACAGAACTCCTGCATTCCGTTTAGATTTAATACTGTGATTAGACACTCTAAAATCAGCTGGTGTTTGATAAAGACCACATTTCCAGGGGAAAACAGCTCATTTTAAGGAAGTTGAGCACGTTGAGATGTTCTCATTGAGGGGAATATCTGCAAATTCCCTGGAGGCCTGGGACACCGCTGCAGGAGCCATTTAGAGAGGAAGCAGCCAGGACTGGATGGATTATTGGGAATGTGGGGTTCCCAAGGCCCTTTCTCCCCGTTTTCCCTTATGAGGGGGCAGTTCCAGGGGTGATCCTTACGGGAGATGACGCTGTCCATGTACTGGGGCAGGTAGGGAGCCCAGGTGTCGATGGTCTCCTTGCGCCCCGCCTGCTCGATCCTGCGCAGCTCCGCCAGCAGCAGCGCCTGCGCCGCCTCCCGCACCTGCAGGGACACCCAGCCAGGGAACAACACACCCCAGAGGGTCAAAACACAAATATTTAGCGGCATCCTCAACAGAGTTAAACTAGGGTTTAAACAGAAAACGTTCCTGAATCACTACAATAAATAAATAAAAACTACAGGGTCTGCGCCGGAAAAGAATTATGTGGAGCTGTTATGCAAAGGAAAATTTCAGTCACTGAAAGACAACATCAATCCCAAAATACGAAGGCTGAATTCACCTCCAGGCACCGATCCTGCCACCTGCGTGCCAGCATCTCCAGGAGAGGAGGCCGGAATTTCTCCAGCCCCAGCAGGTCTGGGAGCATCACGCAGTGCATGGCAGCCAGCTGGCTCCAGCCTGGGAAAACAGGGAATAAACACATCTCCAGTTCAGGTAAATGTATTTATGGTGACAGTTCATAAATAAATTATGGCAAACTCATAGCAGTTACCCTTCAAGGATCACACAGGGTTTTCTGTCCTGATTTAAAGTTATGCAAATATATCCAAGCACAATTTGTCTGCTATCCTTATTTTTCCACCTGAATCTTTATTTTAAGACACTTAATCCAGGTGAATTCCCACTACAGGTTTGCAGTTCTGTGCAGGTAAAACCAAGAGAGAAGTACAGAGCTCAAATAACACAGTGTGTAAAAATGCTTGTGAAATACTCCATATTATATTTGATATATGTCCAACATCCCATCCAATATTACATTCAAATCTCCAAAAAGAACAAAGCTCAGATTTAAGTGGTGTGAAACTGCCTTTTTTTTTTTTTTGGTTAAAAGCCAACAGGGAACCCAAGTCCAGGTATACCATTGGCAAAGAAGAATCCCTTTAGAAATAAAATGAAAATAACAATGAGGAAGAATCTTAGCTGAAGTAAAGGATAAGTAGAAAAGTGAGTAAGGAATACCTTCGTTGATTGAGAAACAGGAATGGAAAGCAGAAGTGTCAGAGTGCCCAGATTCCATGCTGGAAGCAGCAGCAGGAGCAACTTGCAGAGGAAAGAAGAAAAAATAAGAGAGAGAAAAAAAGAGGGAAGTGAGGAGAGCAGCAGCAGAAAAATGGATTAGTATCACTGGAGAATGGAAAACAAGAGGAAACTGTGATGATCTTCAACTTAAATATTCAACTTAAAAATAATACCTAGCGTCAAAATAAATATTTAACTCAAAATAATATTTAACTTAATGAGAATTCCAGGTTTTCCAAGAAGGAAGAGGCAGACATGCAGCTGCAGAGGAACATGGAGACAGTAAGAGAAACTGGGATGTTTTAAAAAGACCAAAGGACATGTAATTCAAGTGATTTTAAGTATGTTTTTAAGCAGGTGGGTTTGGTTTGAATTCATGGTTGATTTTAAGTTTCACTGGAGTTGCTCACACTCTTCCAACGTGAGGAGTTCCAACCAGACAAGGAGGGATCCCGGCACCCAGCTGGGATCATTTCCACAGAAACACTTTGGGATGAGTCTGTAGAGCCTTTAGTTACAGGCTTTAAGCCTCCTGAACACCAGAATGTTTGGGAGCACTTGAAACAGGCAAAAACTCCTTGTCAGGGAAAGATCTCACTGCAGAATCAGCATCTTGTATTGATTTTTAAACAGGTCCTAATCCCCAATAATTTAATCTAGATTAATATTACATTAGTACACAACTTTTTCCTCCCACACAATAATTTTATCTCTTGATAACAAGGTGCTAAATTTGGTGTAGAGCTGGAATAACAGATCCAAGTGTAGCAAAGGAAGTGGTTCTTACCTTGTTTGATTTGCCCTTGTGCTGCATGGGTGGACACTGGAGGGGGCGGCTTCACCTTGGCCATCTCAGGGGTGCCTGGCCTGGGTGGCCTAAACAGGAAATACCCACGGAGAGACACATCAGCTCCAGCCCCAAAGGCTTTGGGAGCCATTCAATCCATCACAAGGCAAACTACAGCAAATGCAAAGCTAAATTAAAACGGAGACTGCCGTAAGAGTGTTGGTTGTACCTGGTGGGACCTTTCTTCATGTGGTCCCCGATGAAGGTGGCATTGGTCATGCTCATCAGTGTGTTGGCCAGGGAGATGACAGACAGCAGGTGCTGTGTGGTGACGGCCCGGGACACCCCGTATGTGCCCTTTCCCAATCCTTCCGTCACGGACATTTTCCTGCCCAGCTCCTTGAAGGCTGCTTTGCCCACGGGCTGGTTGTAGCCAGGCAGCATCAGAGACATGTGGCCACCTCGGGACAAGAGGCCGAAGGACACTGAGCAGTGCGGCTTGAGCATCCCAAGGCGATCCAGGCACAGCTCGTCCAGCACGGAGTTCAGGCCCCAGGCGTGTAGGCAGGACATGAAGAGTTTGGCTGTATCCATGGTTAGGTTATATTCCAACAAAGTCAGCTGTTTGGATTTGCTGGAGCGATATTCCAGGTCGCCGTCTTCTCTCCTCTGCCTCATGGCCTCTTCATCCTCATCTTCATCGTCGAGGAGGTGCTCCTTGATGTTCTCCTTGATAGTTTCCTTGACCTGCTGGAAGAGCACGGCTGCTCGTTTGCCAGTGAGGAAGGAGCCTCCCTTGTCGGAGCCACCGGAGGCTTTCTGTAAATTCTCTGGAGACACGAGGGCGGTGTTGGGCCGGGAGGCCTCCTCTGTCAGCAGCTGGATAATCAGAGCCTCCACATCGAAGAACAGCACGTGGATGTCTGGGTCTGTTAGGTTGGTCTTGAAGGCCTGGACCATCAGTGAGTTATGGGAGTATTTTGGTAAATTCCCCTGGAAACACAGGAGAGCAAATTGAAATTTCCAGTAGGGAAGCTGCAGATGAGACAAGTTTGAAACACACCCACAAACCACAGAAATTCAATTTATAGATGTTTGTAGATAAACTGAGCTCTCCAGCTGAGACACAAGTTCACATTTCCTTCTCCTCAATCCTACAAGATAGCAGTTATATTCCAAGGAACAGCAAAGTTCCAATCTTTTGTTATGAAGCTTAAAACACATTAAATATTTTCTATTTGGAGAGTGAACTATGGAATCAATATATGCCATTGGAAAAGAAGCTACTCAGATTCACCTGGACCTGCAATTACTGCACCACTTGGTCACGCCCCTTCAGTCCACCTTCTTCCTTCTCTCCCTCCCAAGGGGGAAAAAAGGGAGGGAGGGAATGAAGGTGCTATGGGATAAAAGCTGAAGAATGTCAGAAAGGAGACTGGAAACCAGAACATTACAATAAGTTTTTAAGCACCTTAATTCTCAGCACCTTCACTGGATGAGGAGCCCACACATAAAACACTGCAGGTACAAATGCAACATTCCCAATTCTGCCTGGATGCAGCAGAACAGTAGCAGATACCATGAGGCCATTTTTTTTTATGAAAACGTGCTGGTGGGACTCTAAGGAATTCAAAGGTTCTCACTATGGGAGATTTCTCTCCAAACAGAAGGTGACAGCAGAAGGCAAAAGAAAGGGATAAATGGGAGAAGCTGGGTACGGAGCTCTGCTGCACTCTGCTGGCCACAAGCTGTGCCAGGAAGCTTTAGGCTGGATATGGGGAACAATTCCTCATGGAATGGGCTGTCCAAACCCAGGGCAGGGGTGGAGTCCCCATCTCTGGAGGGATTTAAAGCCTTGTAGATGTGGCGCTTGGGGACATGGGATAGTGGTGGCCTTGGCAGTGCTGGGGAATGCTTGGACTAGATCTTAGACGGCTTTTCCAGCCTAAACCATTCCATGATTCCCAATAATAAAACCAGAATGAAACCAAAGAACAGGATATACACTGAAATGGGACCATGGACAGCAACATAAACTGGGGAACAACCACGCCTAGGTTTTGGAGAGCTGTGGCTGAGAACCCTCTGGTTACAATGATGGAAACTTCCCGTATTTCTTTCCTTTCTGGAAAGGCAGGCTCCAGCTGGAGCACACCCACCTTATCTGAGGCCTCAGAGGCCAGCAGGTTGGTGGCCAGGGTCTGGAGCTTCTGGTGGGCCACGTTCTTGAGGGCGGCCAGGCTGCGGCGGGTCATGGCCTGCTTCAGGTTGACGGCAGGGTGGCTCAGCGAGTCCACGGCTGCCGGCACGGCCTCGTCACAGGCATTCAGGATCTCCATGGCTGTGATTCCCATCACACACCTGTCCAGAGCTCCTGCAACAGCAGGAGGGACAGGGAGCAGCTCAGCATCCCAAACAGCACAGGGCAAAAACACCTGGGTGCGAGGCATAACCTCCTCAGAACTAACAATCCTAAAAGGATGGAATTTTCCCTACATTTCCATGCTGTTCAAAAACCCCCCCAGCATGATTCTGTACCGAACACCTGGAGCAATAAGTTCCAAATATAAACATGCCAAAGTGTTTTAATTCTCCCCTCAGACACAGCTTTGGCAGCACTAAAAAAGCAGATCTGTATTTATATCCATTAAAAATGGATTAATCTGAGCTCACCAGTGTCCATCTGCCAGACGTACACGGAGCCATCCGAGCATCCCACCACCAGGTAGTCATCGGATGGCCTCCACTTGATCACTTGGATGGGGAAGAGGTGGCGGGATGCCAGCATGATGCATTTCTTCTCCCTCAGACTCAGCAGACCCACGGAGTGATCACTGGCAATGGAGCAAACACAGTGCTGGACTCTTGCCTAATAAAGGAAAAAAGAGAAAAAAGGCTTAATCATCAAGCAGAGTAGGTATTAAAAACCTTTCCCTCACTGGGCCAAGCAGGGTGACCAACAGCCTCTTCAGTAAACAGAACTCCAGCACCTCCATCAATGTTCAAACTCACTGAGGTCACTAGGAACAGAATTCCCTGAGTAGAAATTCCCTTTAATCTACCCTTGGCACATCATAAAGAGCAAATGTGCATTAAATCCCATTTTGTTAAGCAAGCCCCAAAGTTTTCAATCAGTGTCACTTTGTTCATTAAATTCTATTTATTTAGCTAAGTTACAAGAGGCAAAATTGTCTCTAAACCCTATGTTTATTAGGTTTAATAAAGCCCCTATTTTCAATCCTTTATATAATAAAAACACGGTGGAACAAAGCATAAATAACAGAATAATCAAGCTCTTTTTAGTGAAGCTCTTGCAAGAGTTGGGTCGGTGCTACATTTCTAGCATTCCATGCTGCATTCCCATTCTCAAGGAGGACTCAGGTGCTGGGAAGGTTATCCTAGAGAACTTACACTGCAGTTTTCTGGCGGAACGAGCAGCTGGATGATTTCTCCCCCATGCACACAGAAGATGTGTTTCATCTCTCCCGAGAAGATATCCCAGATGATGACAGAGAAATCCACCCCACCTGAGATCAGGTACCTCTGGTCGTAGCGGGAGGAGACCTGGTGAGGGTACAGCAAACACGTGACCTTGCTCCGGTGGCCTCGGAGTGTCCGGTGAGGGGGCCAGCCTGGCAGGGGGGAGGGCAGGGGTAAAAGCACAGAAAAAGAGGAAAAACACAAATTCAATAGAACAATCAGCTCACAAATGTTTGTTCTGCAACTCAGATCCCCAAAACTATGAAGACAATGCTATATGGAACCCACATATCCCACAACAGCCCAAGCACAACACGCACATCCCACCAGGAACCCTGGTAGGTTTTTTCCCCACAGAGATTTCTACTGGCACATCAATCCACAGTAACGCAGTGCCAGGAACAATTCTGGGGAAGACAGGAGATGCTCCCTTGTCTTATCTTTGCTCCTGCATCCCAAAACCCCCAGAGAAATATCCAAGTCGACCTCGGCCGGGCAAACAACTTAAGGGGCTTCCAAGCCAGAACGGCACAGCACATTTCCACGATCTCCACCCTGAAGGCCTGCTGCCCCCGTACCTCGGCGCAGCACGTGCTCCCCCTGCAGCAGCTGCACGATGGCGGTCTGCGTGGCCGGCACGATGACGATGCTGCCGTCCTCGCGGCCACACACCAGCCGCCCGTGCGCCGGCAGGTACATGCTGGCCGTCACCCGCAGCGGCTCGCTCAAGTTGGGGAGGATGCTCAGCTGGTCGATGATCCCTGCAGGACGGGGGCTCAGCTGGTCAAAGGCCTCCTGCAGGGATATGGATGCGGTTGTTTGCAGGCCTGGAATGAGGAGGGAAAGTATCAGCAAGGGCTGAGGTGGCAGGATTTGAGCAACCGCGTCTAGTGGGAGGTGGTGGGAGTTGGAATTGGATGTTTAAGGTCTCTCCAAACCCACTCTGGGATGCTCTACTGGAAATGAATTCACTAATTAAGATTTTGAGCATATCTGAAAAAATGAAGTTATTACAACTCCTACAAGGAGTAAGCAATTAAAGCCCAAGTTCATGATCTATGGGAGAACCTGCAGGGCTTTACAGCAAAACCACAAAGAAATTTCAATGATCTGATTATTAATCAGGTACCTTTTGCACCCTCCTGCTGGTCCAGGGTGTCTGGTATGCTCCAAATGCACAGTCTCCCTGAGGAGTCTCCTTGGATTAAGAGCCTGTAGGAAAACTCTCTCTGGCCACAGAAGAACCGAGTCACTGGAGGACATATCAGGAGCTGTTTGAAAAATAAGGAACAAACTCAGACTACGCGCAAAGCACGTGCTCAGCTCCAAGCTTCCTTCCTTTCAAAAGCAGGACAAAAATTAACACAGCCCATTAAAAAGCTCCAAAGAAAGAGAGATGTACCTGTTTATCTGCTCTATCCAACACACTGTACAATAAAGGTGGAATCAAGTTTTCCACCGCTTTCCCCACATCCCTGCGGAACGAATCACTGGCTGGGAGGCAACTGGGTGTAAGAACAAAGAAAGGAGTGAAATTCCTTGCAGTTAAGGAGCGATTCCTACAGTAGGACATGGATGTTCCTCCCATCCTTGTGCTCTGATCACATGAGGGCAAGGAAGGAGTTCCCACATGATTTATATATCTCTACCCAGAACAAACATGAAGATGTCAGAAGAAAAGTCTTTGATTTTACTCTTGCAAGTTTTAACCTCTTTGGTTAAATTCTGAATTTATTTTATAGTTTTGCATTTATACGTCTTCCCTTAGCGGACCAACATTTCAGTAGTTCTTCAATTAATTCAGCTAGTTCAATTCAAATTAACAATTAAATAGATGGGGTATTTCTTTGTTGAGTACCTGGCTGGTAATTTATAGATAAAACTTTGTCCATCCTCTGTCCATACAATCACTTTATCAGCTGCCACAAAGTCCCCACCAGTCCAGGTCTGCTCAATTTCACTGGGCACTGAACATAAGAGGGAATAATCTCCAGCATCAAAAACCTGAGAGGAAACAGCAAAGTTTATCGTTATTAGCCAATTAATTACGCACTAAAATGACCAGGCAGCAGCTGATTCTGGGTTCAGTATCAGAGAATCATGTTAACTCTAAGACTTTAAGGATCATTTTGTTCCAAACCTGCACCACGAGCAGAGATTTGGATCAAATACCTAGAAATACATTAAATACATAACAGAGGTACATTAAAGAGTCTTGGAGCATTTCCATCTGAATGTTTTCATGTAGTTTAATTGGGATTCCGGAGGGAGAAGGACCCAGGGGGTCTGCCTTACCCTCCAGTACTTGGAGCACACGACCAGGAGTGAGTGCTGGGTGAAGGCGCAGAAGGAAATACTCTGGCAGTTCTCGCAGTAGATGGGTTTGGATTCCTCCTCAAACACTGGGGTGGTGTCCTAAACCAAACAGAACCAACACTCAACCAACTCTTCTCTGCTCCAACTGAACTCAGGACTGTGCCAGAGCCCACAGAAGAGGACTTCTCAAGGTGCCAGATGGCTGATTTCTACAGAAAACCCAAACCCTCGGAGCATTTTTTATTCCATTACTCCTCCTAAGCAGATTCTGCAGGAGCACGTGGTGTCCTCTTTGAGCACTTAAGTCTCCCAAATTCCCCAGCAGGACAGATTAGTGGTGCTGACCTTGCAACCAGGTAGGAAGCTGGAATGAAGCAGACTCCACTCCCATGTCATTCCTAAACAGAAGGTGATTTTTTCCTTAGTCGATAAACATCTTTTACAAGAGGTTTCTGTGAAGAGTTGATCCACCACAGGTGTGAGACATGGGGCAAGCCTCTTAAGACTTTTATTCATTTAGTATCCAGGAAATGCCAAATTACAGTGAGTTGGAGATAGTCCTGAGTAATGAATATTCCTAAAAATGGTATGGTCTGCTCAGCAAAATATTAACCCAAATCACTACATGCCACAAATAAAAAAAAAAAGGTTTGGAAAAATTGGAGATAATCCTACACTTAATTTGGAAATCAGTTCTCAGAGAAGGATTAGGAATTCTGACAGCAACTTAAATCAGTAAAGGAAAATTCAGTAAGTTGATTTTCCACTGGCACAGAGGAAAAGGAATATCAGCAGAAAAATATCAGGAACAGAACCCTCCATCCCACCAGGAAGTGTCACTAATCCAACAGTCTGTGCCTACCTGCAGCCGACTGACTTCCAAGGTGATGATCCAGACTTTCAGGATGCCAGTCACAGACACAGCCACGACAGTGTCCTCTGGGAAACACAAAAAGGAGGCTGAGGAACAAGGACTTCCTCACTTGTGCATACCTGAGCATAAATGAAAACCTGATCCCGGCATTCCTGCAACATTTGCTTTCAAAGGGAATGTTTATTTGCAAAGATGGCCACAAGGAATAAAGGAAAGGCATTAGCAGGAAACATTTCATAGCAGAGCTCATTTCCAGTTGTTACTGCAATTTATTTGTTGTGGGGATAACAGCTGAGCTTTTCCACCCCAGGATTTTGGGAATGCCCACTTTACAACTGTTGCTGAGCCTTAACTCAAGGAAGAAGTCCTTCAGTCAGGATCCTCTCCTCAGTGTTCCCCAAACCTCTCAGGAATTCCAGTCTCCACAACAGGGACAGCCAAACAAGACACTTGTCCGGCAGGAATTAAAGCCCACCAAATTAATACCAATTAGCAGAACAAACCCGGCCTGTGCTCAGGTGACACTTCAGCCCATGCCAGCTGATCCAGCTGGAGCAGGATTCCCAGGGAAGCTGTGGCTGCCCCTGGATCCCTGGAAGTGTCCAAGGCCGGATGGTGGAAGGTGTCCCTGCCACAAGAAATAATCACCTTGTGTCCTGTTGGAGCGGATGATGGTAATGGAGCTGATCCAGTCAGGAGAGATCTTGGATATCAAAGAATAAAGGACTTCAAGGCTGGTTGCATCCACAACCAGAATTTCAGGATAATGTCCGTGGCATAGGAGCCTCCCTTCCCGCTGCGTGCCGACTGTGAACTGATAGAACTGCACAGGTGGGAACAAACACGGATTAGAACCCATGCAGGACAGGGATTCCTTCATTCTGGACCTAAAGCGTGTTTCCCAAATCTATTCTGCTGCCCACAGGAAGACACTTCCTGCTCTGCCATCCTTCCCAGGACTCACCTGGATGCCCGTGTGTGCACAGGCCAGCTTGGTGAACTCGATGCATCTCCCATCGTTCACATCCCACAGGCACATCTCCCTAAAACACAGGAAGACCACATGGAAAACAGGCCAGGCTTCCAAGCACTTAAAACCCTTTACACTGGGAAGAACTTCATTTGAATCATTTATTAGGGATTAGAGCAATTGTATTTAGAGAAAGTCAAACTGCAATTTCCAGTCCTCCTGAATCCACACAACCTCTTGTTCCTTATGAGGATAAATTACAGAACCTGCAGGAGTTCAAATGAGCAGCTTCTCCCCCTATTTACATACTATTTAATTTAAAACTTCATATTCAAATTTAATCACAGCAAAATCTGTGAGGTGCTTTCTCCTTTCCATCAGATAGATAAATTCCCAATGAAAACACATTTGGCTTCCAAATCCAATAGGAAGAGATTTCTTAGCCCTGAAATTGGTCCAAGATGGAAATTCTACATTTTGACACATTCTCCTCTCAAATTCCTTGTTTAATGATTAACCAGGCAAATCATTCCCAACCTTTCCTGGGTAAAAAATATCTATTTGGATATCAATTGCACTAGAAATCCTTCCCCCATCTCCCTCTAAACTCTTGCTCTGATTAAATAAAACCAGTCAAAAATAAAACATATTTGGGGAGGATTTTTTTCTTAGGATAAAAATCATCACAGTGTTGAAATACGGACAAATTTCCATTATTGCAGTTCTGCACATCAATAAACACTCAGAAACTCACCCACTCTCTGATGCACTCACTATATATTGATTTTCACTGGAAGCTGAGGCCTTGGATAAACAAGTGACTGAGGCTGTATGACCAAAGAGCAGAGCTCTGGGATTGATCTGGGATCAGGGAAAGAAAACAGGGAGTCAAAATCACACAAATTACTAGAATATCCATATCCCAGCTTTCTACTTCATGTGTTATATATCTATTAATATTTCTACACACATTTAATTAGCACAGCAGCAGACGGATCATCTTGGAAGACTTTCTACTTCACACAGGAATGAGAATTTGGGGGGAAAATGCATTTTGCGAACTCCTCTCCATATTTACAAATCAGGAGTTGAATTTGGCTCAATTCAATTTCAATTGAGTTTGGCTGAATGAAAAAAATTGTGTTGCACATTAAGAGCTTTCCCCAATTGAGTTCCTGTATATCCATAAATAAGGGGAGACTTTAGAGCCCCTTCCAGTGCCAAAAGGCTCCAAGAGAGCTGTAGAGGGACTTAGCAAAGGGAATGGAGTGTCAGGAAAAGGGGAAATGGCTCCCCACTGCCAGATGGGATATTGGGAAGGAATTACTTTTCACAACACAGTATTAAGCAGCTCAACTAGAAAGCAACTGGTTTAGAGCAGCTCCAAGAAATTGGGATGAGTTAAAAAAACTTCCTACAGAAGCAGCAAAAAGTCCCAGAGCCTAAACACCCCTCTGTAACCTGGAACAGCGCTGTGGGAAGGGCAGAGCGGCCACCCCAGCACTGGGAGAGGGAGGACAGGCTGAGGGTGCACTCCCAGGCACTGGGAATTCTGGATCAGTTACCTGCAAGTCAGCACCCAGGTCCCAGAGGCAGATCTGCCCGTCGTGGCAGCCGGTGACGATGACAGAGTCATCCACGAGCAGCAGGGAGGACACGCAGTGCGTGGGGGCACGCTGGCCCCACAGCACGATGGGCAACACCAGGCTGTTCCCGGCCATGGCCACCAAGCGCCTGGAATTCCAACAAAGTACCAACATCAGCAACATCCTGGGCGGCTCCCGTCCCTCAGGTTTTTGCCATCTTTTCCCCTCATGTTTCTACCATCTTGTCTCCTCCTGCCTCTGCCATTTTGCCCCTTCATGCTTCCTACCCTTTTCCCCCTCATCTTTTCTGCCATTTTCCCCTTGCAGCACATGGGGTGCAGCAGATGGACAGACAGACATGACCTCCCAGGTATGAGGTAATGGTGCCATTTATTTACATAGGAGGGGCTGCAGTCTCCCCAAATCCAAAATATTATCCTGCAAACAAAGAGAGAGGGGAGTAAAAGGTGAGGGGGGGCCCCCAAATTCCACTTGGAGGAGGTGGGAAGGGGCCACCCCAAGAGCCCCCTAAACTGCCCCCAAGGCCATGACTGTGGTGTGTCTGGAATGCCAAGAAAACAACCAACGTTAGCAACGTCCCAGGCTGTTCCTGGGCTTTGTGCACCTTGAATTTCAACCAAAGCACCATTATGGCTTGGCAATAGGACCAGCCCCATCTCAGGACATCCTTCGCCCCGCAAAACCTTGGGAAAAAGGAGGCTGGAGTGGCCTCATTAATGTTCTGTACAACAGAAACATCCCTTTTTTGTGCCACTCATCAGGGATCCCCTCATTTCTCCTCAGGGAATGCCCTCATATTCCCACAGGAACTCAGTAACAGTACTCAACCAGTCCCTTAAAAACACACCTTCACAAATTTGATTTCTTACACATCTTGCAGAATTTTATATGCTTTTCCCTACCCATATAGGGCCAAACAGCACATCCCCATGCACACAGAGATTTTTGCCCAAATCCATCTTTTTGGAGTAATTTTGAAGCAAAAAATGTTTTAAGCCGCGAGGCTGAAGCTGTTTTCATATCCCTGATGTCATTACGTCCCTGCTACACAGATATTCACGTTGGAATATGGAATATCCTGCCTTAGATGAAATCAACCTTGTATAAGCCACTGATAAACTGGATCCTGGCCACTCTCCAGCAAGAAACAGGTCCAGCACTATCTTTACACCAACATTTTAGATCTTCTGAACGTATTGACACAAAAACCACAGCAGAATTTCAATTGTCCCCAGGCCAAAATGGTCTCAGTGACTGGGAATAGAAACTCAAGTTGTGGCAATAAAACCCACTTGAATTTGCACAAGATTTAAACCCCACAACAACCCTCTGTTTGTGGTAGCAACATTCCCAGCTTGCCGAGCACTTCCATGTTTTTAAAATGGAGGTTTTCTTATTGGTGAAAAGGTCATGTTAAATAAATAACCAAACACTACTTGTGGATTATCCTTTGCAGGTTTATGCTCTGAACTTACCCCAGTTCAAACCAGAGCCAGAGCTCAGATTTAGAGAAGCATGAACACACCAAAACAGGCAAGATTCATGGCAGAAATATTTTAAAATACGTGTGTTTTCCTGGACTTTTTAAAATATAGCTACATACAGATTCTTCTACCTTAAGGTACCCAGAAATATTTGCATTTTTCACAGGTCTGTAAACCTGTTTCACAGCACTTCAGAGGGAACGAATCTGAATTACGACAGAAAAATAAAGGTCAGCCTGAATGTGAGTGAGGTTCCAAATTCCACTTCCCGCTGGGATAACCACAGACCCCTGGCATTCCTGGGATGGATACAAGGAACAAACAGGCAAACCAGCAGTGTCCTTCTGCCACGCAGCAGGGAGGTTTTCCAGCCTTGTCCAGCCCACTGCATCCTGGAAGTGTCCAGGGCAGGGCTTGGAGCACCCTGGGATAGTGGAAGGTGTCCCAGGTCACTGCAACTTGGACACTTGCAGGGATGGGGCATTCCCTGGACAACCTGTGCCAGTGCCCCGATCTATTCCAACAGAAATTCCTGTTGTTCCTCGCCCATGTAAAAAACACAGGAACTGTTATTCCGTTTGATGGATGCTGCCAACCTCTGCAGCCACAGAATTGGAACACAACTATGCCTGTGGAAAAAAGGGGGGAGGGAGCAAGGGCAGGATAATGAACGGCTAAGGATTACACACGGCTCCCGGGAGGCTCCTGAAGAGGCAGGGATCAGTTGAGGGGTTTCCACAAAATCAGGAATATCACATCAAATGATCCTTCCCAGTAAAGCAGCTCATTTCTGGCAGCCCACTGGACCATCCTCATGAAAAGCTATTTAGTTAAGAGCTCTAATTTAATGGTCAGGATCAATAGAGACCAAAAATCCAGTCTTTCTCCACACTGCAAGCCACACCTGGCCTTGCAGTGTTAATTGTTACGCAATGCTGTATCAATTGCCCTGTCGGGACCATCGCAACACAGAAAAAGAAATTAATTCAGCATTTTAAACGACAAGGTGGCAAACAAAGAGCTACAATTATACCAGGCTTAATTTGCAGGGAAATCATCATAAAAATGGAATAAAAGCATGTCCAGATGCAACAGAACAAAATGCAAATATCAACAAGAACAAAACCATCCCCAGCAAACAGAAATACCCACCCAATTTTTGTCAGGAAACAAACCAAAAATTACTAAACCAGAGCTGAAAAATGCCAATAAGCAACATTAAAATCCCTTCCCACTCCTTGCTGTCCTACTGCTCCCAGTTCAGGGACCAAGTCACAGTGTTTCTGTGTCACCTGGCTGTCAAACACAGTTGCATTTTTAAATAAATACAGAAACTCCCCTACCGGGGACACAAAATTACTGCTTGACATCCTGCATTTAAAGCTACTTCTGGACAGTCTCAAACCCACAGCACTCTGAATAAAGGGAATTTTCAAAAGGAACACATAGGAGGATGTTACAACATACAAGAGCATTAGCACATAACCAACCTAAGAGATTCCAGATTTTCCATGCAGAAAACACATTATCAACCCCCTGACAGTCCCATTTCAAACACAGTTCTCAGAATATTTCATAGCAAGCCTCTGGGAGAGAGAGGAAAAATAAAATCTACCTCTTTCCTTCTAGTTTTTGACTATGGCAGTGCAAGGCCTTCATAAAAAACTTCCTTTTCAGGAAAAACCACATTTTAATTCCCCAGGAATTTGGATTCCAGAGTTGAGCCCCAGCAAACGCTGACTGCAGCCCCCGCCAGCACCAAAATCCCTCTTGTCTGAAAACAATCAATAATTCCTTTTTTTTTTACATCAGTGATGACAAATTACAGGAGCAAATCAACACCGTCCCAGTGACAAATGGGCCCAAAAGCAGGCAGGAAAGCATTCCACACCAATTCCCACATTCCAGCAATTCAGAACTCCCCCAAAAACCACTATTTCCGGCAGAAAAGGGAAGTGGAAAATGGAGATGCCATGAGTAAGGTTCTTCCTGTTAATACTCCTGTCTCCATGGGGTAAATCTGTCTCTATCACTTCCTCAAGTGCCAAAATACTGGTTTTCTTCCCAAAACACAACAAAGCAGAGTTTCTGGAATTCCATGTTCATAGGGATATACTCACAAACACTTAAACAAAAAACAATTACTTAAATGAGGAAATGAACAAAAATAAAAGTTAAATAATGTGTTAATATGACAGAATAATCCAGTGACTCTTTGAACTGCTCTGCTTAAAGGTGGTATTTAGGCACATTTAATAATCCCAGATCAATTCCTATTTCTGTAAAGCCACTAAACTGATCTTTCAAGTACAAGGTATTAAATACTGAATGTAAGACTCAGCTAAACACTTTTCCAAGAAGTTTACCCAGAAAGCCACAATATGGATTTTTACAGCCAGAAAAGTCCCCAAACAGAATAAATCCATGGGAGGAAAAGGTAAAACAAAAGTAAACCCACCTTTGTTACACCAGAGCACGGCAAAAGCCAGGAGCTGCCTTTCCCAAACACTTGTATTTCTATTAAGTGAGGAATTAATCTCAGGACATATGTGCACACGCCAATAATCTGCCCCCAAAATACTACTAATTAGCACAAAATAGTGCTAAACAGGATAAAATAGCTATGAAGGGGCTGCTTATACGTTTTAGAGAACACTAATTATTTTAAATTTATTTAGAGATCATACTTTCTATGTAGTATTTAGGGATGGAGAAAAGGGACCATTGAGGGAGTGAGAATACAATGAAAACACTTCCGGGGTACGCAGGAGATTCCAAACCAAGACAGAGGAGGAAATACTAATTTGGGACACGAGATTGGAGTTAATTGACACCTTTGGAAGCCACTTGCAGGTTTTCCTGGTGCTTAATTTGATGACACGGTAAACCCATAGTAATTTTTCCTGTTCCAAACCGTCACAAAGGACAGTTATTCAAAGCAGCTGGAGAACTCCAAATCCCATTCCTGGGTGCCGAGAGCTCCGTGTCTGGCACAGGAAAGGGAAATAAAACGGGAGAAGGCTGCGAGGTAGAAGAAAATTGGTATTAAAAGGAATTTAAGCCCCCCAAGAGGATCAATTCCGTGTGAGGCGCCTCTCCTTAAGTTCCATCTCCGTTAGCAGAGATGGAAACCTCCATCCATTAATAACCTGGTGCTCGTTTTGAGGTGAAACGGAATGAAATTCCAACCCTGCCCCGTCAACAGCGCGGGGTCGGCCCCGCTGTCCCGGGGTACCTGGGCTCCCGGCCAGCCGCGCCTCTGGCTCCCCGAACCTCCG